>BEXV01000537.1:99305-111550 GCA_003118195.1 Hemicentrotus pulcherrimus | reverse complement strand
TTCTGAACAGGGAGGCGGAATAAAAAGTCCACTGATCTTAGGGGAAAGATATGGGAGGTCTTATCATGCTTCGTTCTCATCTCCTTATCTTGTTTTTTTTTGCCATCCCCCCCCCCCTTTGCCCCTATGAACTTGCACCTCCTTATCATTACAATTGATCACATCTAATCTAAAGACGTTTTATTGATTGTTTAATGCACATACAATGCACATACAACTTTGTGGTTCTGTAGGCCTCTGTAGAACATATTTGATGTGCAAACAGTATAACAATTTGCATTTTTTGTAATCATTTTACATAAAAATAATTTTCAGAGTGCCCTTCTATATCATCCCAACAGTCCAGGATATTACTCTGGCAAAGTAAAGCATTAGAAAATTTGTGCCAATAAATCATATTTGCTACTATTTCAGATACCCATTTTTTTCAAGAAATAACAGAATGCAAATTTTCATTTGTGTTGAACAGGTATCTTCTACATAGGCCTCCCGACAAAGTACATGTTCCAGGGCACTGTGATAATCACTAAATGAATGACTCGCACATCTTCAATAATACACTAAAATATTAAATATTACATTCATTAGTTATGCGGTTTAACCGTATGGATATTCCTGGAAAGAATTTTGGGTAAACATCCTTTTGTTTTCATCATCACTCCCGACAAACAGTCCACCTGTTCGAAGCATTGAACCCTCTCTCTTTCTCTCTCTCTGCATTAATAACCCGATTCATCAGCTCTTTTTAGAACTCTACTCACGAAAGAATACCAAGCTCTCTTACTTTTCTCTTCCTCTCACCAATATCAAGTAGTCCCCCACAGGATGGAAAAAAAAGTATACTTCTCTCTCACTCTCTTTTCTCTCTCACCCTCTTTTCTCTCTCACTCTCTTTTCTGTTCACTCTCTTTCCTTATCTCTCCTATTTCGAACCCATTTCAGTACTAACCACAGGGTGAAATACACACCACTACCTAACCTTTAAAGATCATCTACAACACTCCTCGTGGGAACACGCATTACAACTGAACTCTGTTTACACAGTGTCTATCAGTCTACACTGTGATGCTACTATATAACAAAACAAACCACAACTCCTTCTATTGCAATTTCCTGTAACAATCAATAATTAGCACATATGACTGGCACATATTCAATAATCAAAATCAAACATAGAACTATAGGCAAAAATCTAATCCATGGGCACTCACACAATATAATGCTATATCAAGGACATGTATGAAATTTATTCATAAAAACCCTTTTATGAATATTTATTCTTGTCACATTAAAAATTTGAAATAAGTTCACATAGATGTAAATGAACACATAATATACATATATAATATATATGTACCAAAGTGACAATAATTCCACACATGTAATTAATTAACAAAAGAAAACAATATTTTTCTGACTGAAACAGAAAACAAATTTCCTTTAAAGTCCCATTTACACAACTTCTGAAATGAGATTGTCTCCACCTATTTAAACATACAAAATATGCAGTCTACATGAATTTATCAACGTTAACATAACTGAAAGAAAACATTCCAAATTACACCAATATCATTTACTGAATCCAAAAGAAACAAAAACCAATCTTCATTATTTAAGAAAAATATCATTCAATTAAAAATTTAATGAAAAAAATTCTTTAAAAGATTAATCCATACCCCTTTCACTATACAAACAAATAGGAAAAAGTTAGAAAATTACAGAGGTAAAGACCTTACAGTTCGGTAAACATTTTTTCTGGTGATGAATGATTTTAAAAAAACTTGATATCTGGAATATGGCCAACTTATATGTACTAAAATCAAGGCATGACTATAATCCAAGTATCAAATAATGATCATCTGAAATTTTACTTTATCCTCGGTTACATTCACTTACGGTACACACGTATTTTAAGTCTATAATTGTTTAAAAGTTCAGGAAAAATTTAGCAACTTTAACAATTCTAGGTAATATTTTCATTTTTGTTTCCATCTCAAATAATTGCTACCTATTTCCTCATACTTTTCATCAATTTGTATTGCATGGAGTAGATGTTTCACTTTATAGTGATAGTGCGATACTAGTCAACATTAGAGCATTTTTTTAGAACATGTAGCTTTATGACACTTTTACATGAATTAAATAGTTCAACGTCAGCTATAAATCCTAAAGTAATCGTTGAAATATTTCACCCTAAATAGAAGCTCAAGCATTCCCTGTGCCTATGAAAGATACACTTCTATTAAAAACAAATGGTATGACATGATGTATCCCTGTTACATTTGTGGTAGCTTTATTTTTAACAAAACTGCACATAAACAATAAACATGCCCCTCATACTCATACCCCTTGAAGGCTATCTATCCCTACATGAAACAAAATAGACTAAAATGTAATCATTTTGAAAAGAAAATGCTGCAAGCTTGCATGGCTCCAAAGTGAAGTGTTGCTGATATCACAGATCATTTTATAAGGAAGCTGAAAGAAAGAAAGAACAAAACAAAAAAAAAAGAAAAGATATTCAGTCACTACTCTGCACTTACAGGAAAATTGAAATTATAAAAAAAAACTGTCTAATAGTTATTTTAAGAGAGAGAGGGAGAGAGAGAGAGAGAGAGAGAATCATGATGTACACGGGAATCTCACAGCTTTTTGGAAATGTTTAAACAGGAAAACACTATTATCAAAATCTTCCAGGAAATTACATACTGAGATAGGAAAACAAAAATCAAAGTAATACATGTTAATCTTTAAGGATAGCAGGATGGATGGATGGACGGACAATCTAACATATTATTATGTCTTATACCCTATCTTTTATAGAAAAGGCATGAAAGTATACAAACATATTCAGAGTACACCTTGTTATTCTGATAATCAAAGAAAAATTATTACACATTAAAGATAGGCTTGCATGTTATAATAAAATCATATTTTTCTTTCACGTTTATCTTTATCTTTATTACTCATGGCACTGACACAGTACTCCACTATATTGAATGCTCTGTAAAAGAGTCATTCTGAATAAACCAGGTCAGAGATAGCATATGTGCAATTGACCTCCAAATATCCACAGATCCTTTATACATGGAGAAGTTTCACTTTGTGAATTGAGAATAATCCCTGCCAAAGTGATGGAGGTGCTTCATACGCTTTTGAAAGGAATATTACTTACACCCACATATCATAGAATATATTTCCGTTGCATAACTGAATGAAGATAACATAACTTTCAGAAAAAATGTATCCGGTATTCATCTTGATGAATTTTACGGTTTTGTACAAATGTCCTTTAATGGCCCATGTGCAGATAAAATCTCAGAACTGGCCTTTTGTTTATCATCCAAATCATAAAGTAAATCATGACCCTTTCAAATGCAAGGGGAATTTGAAGGCATGCATACCATGAATGACTTGTGATAACATATTTACCTGTATGGATAACCTCTGTACTTGGCTCTGAATATCGAGAGTAGGAGACTTAAGAAGAACACAACCAGAGCCAATCCTATAACTGTCACAACTGGGAGAAAGAAAAAAAAATTATGAGGGTAATATATAATAAAGATTTACTCAAAGAAAGCATGCAGGGTTAAAGTGTTTATAAGAGACACTGCAGCTCGCCTTACACTATGACACCTGACTTAAACTCACATTTTTGACAAACCATAAAAAGTCTGTATGATGTGCCTGGTCATCTGTGATTGATCAGCCAAGCGTTTTGGAAGGGATAAGTGCACTCTTTCCAAAGTACATCTATAGTGGTAGAGGAGTGGTCTTGTAACGGGCTGATAACAGGTTTGAAATCAAGTTGATGCACTAGTGCCCTTAGGTAAGGCATTAATTCTCATTACAAAGTCCCTCGGAGAGAACTTAAAACCACCAGTCCCCTGGTTGCTTCCTTTAAATACAAGCATACACATGTTTACTTAGCAGTCAGGTAAGCCATANTTCATAGCGGAGAACAGCTTACCTCTACGCTTCCTGACATCACCATCAGTAATGGAGTTTTTATTGAGCAAGATGATGCCACAGGTCACAGCAGCATCTGATAAAGGTAGTTAAAGGAATCAACCATCAAATGCCATGGGAGAAAATATGTAAATGATATGCTAATAAAATATAATGTCTATTAATTATCAACTGCATCTCAAATTCATATTAACATGAATAAGAAAAACTTAGAACACTTTCCTTGAAATCTACATTTTTTAATCTTCAATTTATAATGAAGACATCAACATCGAAACTAACTAAACATTTTACAAAGATAGAACATAACCAGGACACTTCTGACTTTGTTACAATGCTTGTTACAATGCATGCTAAACAGCATTAACAAATGACACACAGCATATTCTGGTGGGAGAATATATTATATACACATTATCGTTTATCAAATCATCTTTACTTCATTATCACAAATTGATAGTTTGTTGTTAATGACTCTGTTTCCAAAACATCATCCCTCAAGGAATAGAACATCATTTTATTTAAACAAAAATTAATAGTCAGTAATTGATAGGTTATGTTCTGTACATATTCCGTTAGAATTTGAGGAGTCCCAATATCCCACAAGGCAATCCTCTTTAAAATGGTCCCCACATACAATGCAAAGAGGACAGGAATCAGTTCCGATAATATTAAAATAGTAATAAAAATTGCCTGATGTAATAGAAGTAGAACAGTTTGTGTCAAAGGATACTGAGCAGAATGACGATGTGTGTCTCAGCGACAAACTGGCCCTGACTGCTGCCATGGATGTAACTCTGGAAAAGAACAAGAATAAAACATGTATATTCAATACATCAACATTTATAAGAACATGGCAAGGTATTTCAATGAATGCTAACTATCGACTGATACATAATAAAGTGCTTATACATTGCGTTGATGTATCAAGCGCTAAATAAAAGCAAAATATTATTTTTATACATTAATCGTCGGCCGGGTGGCAGAAGGGCATTATAGCACACGAGCAACTCGAAAACTACTTTTCAAATTATTTAGATTTAAAGATTTGTTTTATATTTTGACTGCTTTCCGTCCCAAAAATTGGATTAAAACATAAAAGGCTAATAGAAATGTTGTAGTAGAACACGGCCACAATTTTTTCTCAGAAATAAGTCCGTTTGATAAAAGTTCGAGGCGATGTAATGCTGACGCCCTTCTGCATAAAGTTTCATTATTGACCTGAAATTTGGGCTAACGCCCTTCTGCCAGCCAGGCGACGAAATAAAAAAAAAAAAAAGTGAAAATAATTGTTTTAAAACATTAAAAAATCCCCTCCAACTGTGTAGTTTTGCAGGCAAACTTTCTCACTATCAGCAGGATCACAGAAGCAGCATCGTTGGGATTCCCCTCTTCCTGTGAAAGTTTGTCAGAAATATAAAACTTGCTAAAAAAAAGAAAAAAGAAAATAAACCTTCGATGTCTTAGATCATAATTCTGTGCTTACCACTTGTCCATTCTGTGGGTTGCGATGAGCGTAAGGCGGACCACGGATATGGTTCCACATCTGACCTGACGTCATGGCAAACACAATGCTCTGAAGAAAAAAAAAATGTACTTGTTTTTTATGAGGTTCATAATCATAAATAAATCATACTTAAAGCGTTACTATGGGCATTTTATTAAAGTTTAGATTAAAAATATTATATAGGTAGTTTTCAAAATGAAAAAGACATGAAGAACCAGATATATCAATGGTTTGGAGACTGAAGTAGGATATTATTCTATTTAAAATTGAATATAAATGAACCAGAAGGCTGCAACAAGGGTGGATGAACTTGAAATAGAATAGGTATAGTGAAATAAGTTGGGATGTATAAAAACCTGCAAAAAGAGGGGGTAGCAGATTAATACCTCCATATGGAAAAAGGAAGCAGTCTATCAGTTTAAGTCAAATGTTACATTAATGAGTGGAACTGATGTATAAAATCTAAGTTGTTTCTTTGGGAAACTCTATGCAGGTACCTAGTTTGGGATCAAACCCTTTTGGTTGATTATGGGGAAATATTCTAATTTGATACTACGCTAAAGTAGATTAAAATGTTCTAAACCGCAAACTCTTTCCACAAAAATGGCCAGCATTTCCTTCATGTGGATACCCTCTTAACACTAACACTACACTCTGACTCATCATTAGTCAGAGTACTCCTTCAGCATCAACACCTTTCCAGTGTGGCTAAATTTTAACACTAACACTAACACTATGCTCTACACCTAAATATGGCATAGCTCTGTGTATATATATACACAAACCGAAACATCAACACTGCACCAATCAGGGTGCCCCCTTCAATGCCAAAACTGCAATCTTTGACACCTAAAAGTGTAACACAGCTTAGTGTCACTTACCAAAGCACCAACACCCCACATGGTCTTGTTGTAGAGGAACTCCAGGTTGTTACGTCTGAAGTACAAGAAGCCTGCCACCATAGCCAGGAGGATGCCAAGGGCGATGGTTCCAGAGTAGTTGGGTGGACGGAAGATGCGGATCTGAAGGTAAAAAATGAAACAAAAATCTTGATTGACAGACCAGAATTTAAATGTGTTTTAGCTCAAAGATAAAGTTGAGTTCTCGTCATGTGATTGCATTGTTAAAGAAACGGTGTGGAATCGATCAGAAAAAGTTGATCATCTAGCATATGAGTATTGGTGTGTACTGCAAGGTTCTGGAATCATCAAAATGATAAGAAATTTGGCCCAGTCTTGGTAAACTTGCAAGCACTGTACACAGAAAGATGTATATGGGACTACACGAACATGTGGCATAAAAATCTGTCCCAATTTTTATGATATATTTTTATGACTACATGCCATATTTAGAATACGAAAGCATTTTAAGAGCCATGCTTTAAAGGAAACATTTTTTATCTGATGTTCCTCCACACTTGCATAATACAATGCTAACGCTCACAAATTATATTTCACCTCTTCCCAGAACTCAACCTTAAAGAGTTATTGTGCATTCTATGATGCATTATTATGTATACATGGTATATAGATCTATAACTAATTGACCATTCCTAAAAATTATAAGAGTAATTGACAAATCTATGTGTACTTACATGTACATCAGTCCTCTCGGAGACCCACTTGGCCAAATTCTCAGCTTGAAATCCTAACCTGCAGTTAGAAAAACATGTTTTCTGATTATGTAACACATATAAGGCTTGAATCACAGCAGATACTGGTACAATATTTAAAATTGATGGCCTTCTTCTTCTTCTTCTGTAGAAGTACAGGTCACCTTTTTGTTGGTGTATTTTCAATCTTAGAAACAATACTTAGTGTGATGATTTGTCACGATTCTCTTGCTGTGTCATTTTTGCCGGATACAAAATTTTTAGACTTATAAAATTACACAAACAAAAATATATCAGAATTGACAAATCATACATTTGTCAAGTTAGGTAACAACAGCAACTACTTGAACATTGGAATAAAGTCTAATAAAAACAACATAACACACAAACACCAAGTACAAGTATTTTTCTTTTGTCTTTGCATTAAACTTATAAGCCCTCATATTTCTTGAGAAAATCTTCAATTCAATGAGTATTCATCATGACGCTACATACAAATTGCCTAGTTCCAACGTCAAAGCTTGCTTCTAAATTAGTATTTCATGATGCACACAACTTTGTATTACATTACATTGTTAATTCTACAATGACCTACCTCTGAATGTCGTATGTGTCTCCTTTCTTTGATTTGCCTTTGGCTGGGAAATGGATGATACTGGGGGCAGAGTTGATCTTCAACTGTATAAATTAACAAATTAACAAGACATTTCAATGACTGCAATGCACAGGAACAATAAATGAATAACGTGGTTACACAAAAGAAGTTGTGGAAGTTAATACGGTACACAATAAATTATTGTTTGTCTGACTACCAAAATCCCTACTTCTGTACAAATGCCTTATTGAACATTAGACTTTGGGATACAAAAGTCTTAGTTTGGGCCCCAGCATGGAATTAGTATAGTTAAATGTACTTTATCAAGACTTTGACACTCCTGACCCTAGTGTAGTAAGAGATGGTGCATGGTAGGTGTATTCCTTGAAATGCACTGACGCCTGCTACGGCTATATCTAGGGTGATAGTTTTCATTTTGAAAGTGCACAGGGAAATTGATATTGTAGAATGAAATTTGAGAGGACATATGTAATATGTAAGGAATGTCAATACCATCATTAACTGAAACAGTGATAGTGAGATGATGGGCCAAGAGATTCAAAACATTGTAGATCATTTTTCTCCTGTTTATGGAAGTGGGTAGAGGAGAGGAAAAGAGAATCCACACTCACACTTTTAAAGACATCCGCTGCCTCATCATAATCCACACTGGCAAAGAAGAGTCTGTTGGAGTAGGCTTGAGAGTAGCGCCATGAATTAGCCATTATCTGGAACTCCTCACCGACAGCCCTGTATCAAAACAAGCAAGACAACATCTGTCAGGGACCAATGGATAGCTATTATACAAATACATGTAATGCACACCAATAAGTTTGTTAAACCAAATCTATCGTAATATGCCTATAGTACAGCCCTTCATGATTAAAGCCACAAAATATTATCTACTTGATCGCTGGATACAAAAATCAACTAAAGCAACATGTCTCATATAATGGCAGATTATTGGATAGAATACACACTACACACCAGAGCAAGTTCAATAATTGTGATTACAAACTTAAAGCATGTCTTATCCCTTCTAGTGCATAGCGCCATTTGAACCGTACTAGACTTAATATTGCATATACCGGTAATGTACCTAGCCAGTACATCTTGTATTTCTTGGAACTAAAAAAAGTTTATAGCATGTGAAGTGAAAATCATGGAATATCAGATATATCAAGACGATCATTGAAAAAAAAAGTTAATATGAAAATGTTTTCCAAACACTTGTATTTATGATATACGCTTTTCAACCTGATTTACCCAAAAAAGTAATACTACATTATGGGAAATGAAAATGCCACATTTGTCAATTATAAATAGTTCTACTGTAAAGAGCTTCGAACAGCATGACACTTAAAATGTGCAAAATGATGCTTTTCACTTTTATTAATTCAATCAATAATAACTTTATGGAATTTTATAGTCTGGTGCCAGCAAACTGTTATGCAATGCACATGAGAACTTATATTACTCTGATTTTAAAACAAGATGGACATGACAGACAAGTTCTGAATAAGAAATTATCCTTATCCTCATCTTGCACCCGATCGCGAGTCTTACTTGCATACAGAACACTGCCTCTGGGGCTGCATGGCAGTCAGCATGATGACCAGGGAGTAGTTCCTTGGTGCACTCTTGGCGTAGAGTCGGTACTTGTCCCCGTTCATGCGGATGACGGCTCTCTTGTTACCCCATTCCACCAGCTGCTTCACCCTTTCACCGAGTTGCTCCTGGAATGGGGGAGGATGATGAGATTAAACTTTGTTAATTTACACAATCCTACAATACATCATACAATGAAATAGTGCAGGTTTGAATGATTCTACAATTCTATTAACCGTCTCATTCATAAGTATGGAATGATAGAGGCAACCAACATGTACTTCAGATAAATTTTAGCAAATCAAAATAACTCTGCGTGTACATCTTTTTCGTCAATTCTGACAAAAATTGGATGAATATTGCTAAAATTTTGGGTGGTTGTATCTTTTGATAGAAACATTGGTGAGTATTGATATTTCAAATATATTATTCTGAGTAAATGTCTTTTCAATAATCCAACCATAATGGTGAACAACGATAACAAAAGGAAAAATTGAAAAATTGTTCAGACACCCTACTAAGATAAAGGAGCCCGTCTCCAAAGATCACTTTTTGTGTTTCTCTTGGGCGGTCCTTATGGACAGGTTTGACTGTAATACTTACTTCCTTCTTGACAGCATAACTCTGCTGATCACAGATGATGACTGCCAAGATGGCTACTCCCAACAAGACCTCACACCTTGCAAACCTCATTCTGTTCACCTGAAATGTATTCAGAAACAATAAATAAATAATTACATACTCACATAGTTTAGTCAGTTTAATATCTTACAGGAGTGGCCATTAATCTGATGAATAGATTTATCATTTAGATCTACTTTAGAATTAATTTTAAAACTCATGTCATTAATTTATCAACGTCTGCAAACTGTAAGAGTTAAGAATTTTGAATTCTATGTGGAGTGAAATAATCCCCACATGGTAAGGACGAAACAAAAGCATTACAAAAAATACTAGATTCAAGGAAATTTTTAAGAAAACTTCAATTTCAAACATGGTCACATTCACAACAAACTCACAAAAGAAAAATAAATTTGTGTTCTTGAATCTTGGTGTAAAAGTCTACTTAGAAGATCTAGTAAAATAGAATTTGATGTCCAATGTTTGCACAGAACTCTTGAAATATTAGGAATGTGATGTTCTATCCATTATTTCTCATACTCGACACAAATTCATTTAGATCAAAACCCACCAAATGCAAATGGACAGGAAATGGGTTTGCTATGTGGCTTCTCAAACAGTAACACTACACGGAAATAGACACCTGGGACTCACATACAA
This sequence comes from Hemicentrotus pulcherrimus, assembly GCA_003118195.1. Lineage (NCBI taxonomy): Eukaryota > Metazoa > Echinodermata > Echinoidea > Camarodonta > Strongylocentrotidae > Hemicentrotus > Hemicentrotus pulcherrimus. The sequence continues at coordinate 100,975 of BEXV01000537.1, read as the reverse complement.
AAAAATGCTCATATTTCCACACTAGCGCACAAAAACGCAGTTAAAACGATAAAGAGCATAAAAATTGTCTACAAAAACGTATTTAACATATAAAAAGTATCATTTAACCTCTCATTTAACGTAAAAAGAAGAAGAAAAGGAGTGACCACTCACCATCGCACAGCACACAAATCAGATATAACTCAGAATGTACACAGTGCGCAAGCGCATAAACAATATTCGATTAAGGGCTTGAGAATAAATACAATGCACGCCACTTATAACTCACGGAAGCAGAGTGGCGCAGCGGAAGCGTGCTGGGCCCATAACCCAGAGGTCCGAGGATCGAAACCTCGCTCTGCTAACTTTTTTTTTTTTAAATCATTTTTTTAACTTCATTTGATTATTATTACTTTTAATTTTTTTTGAACGCTCAATGTACCCTAATGTACCAACAAAATATAAGGTAAAACATGTATCCTAGCCAGGCCGCTAAAAGCATTTTTCACAGTGCTGGAGGAACAGTCGGCCGGTGTTACTCATTCCCTCATCTCAAACTGGGCAATATGTTTATGACACAATAATTAATGAAGAAACTTATTCGATTTTCAAGGCTCAGCTGCCACCCCCTCGGAATATTAAAGTCACCGTGCAATGTACTGAGTATGGTAACAAAACATTTGTAAAGCAAATTTGTAAAGCAAATTTCTATTTTTGATAGAAATAGGCTTTAATAGTAACGAGAACGAGGCTTAATTCTGTATAGTAATTATTGAATTCATTTATTTTGGATAGTGCCCCGCCCTAATCATTCTTCATCACAATCATATTTCATTCACGAGAGTACTTTGACCTGGGACAGCAAGATGATATTATCTTATTAAGATGTTACATTAAACTCTAATTGTCCCATTTCTTATGTTTCCATTTACAAAAAGTAACCACATGTTATCCTAGTCTATACTAAAGTTCAATTTTTATTACCTTTTTCAACAAGAAAAATACAAATTATGTACATTAAAAAAAAATACAAACAGCATTTTACAAAGTATTTTACAAAAGTATTCATACAAGTGAACATGTTATTTTTCTTTGCATAATAACAAAAACATTATTTTTCTTTTTTAATTATACAGTTACAAGGAATTACAAGATAACAGTATCATACAATTTTTATTGATATACTTTTACACTACACCCCCAGGAAAAGACAAAGACTGATTTTCACTTTGCATTTTTTTTATTGATTCAACTTCATTCTCAAAATATCCAGGCCAGTCAAAAACATATATAAAAACTGACGCAACCGGCTGGCAACGAATACATGCACAGCGGGCAAAGTGCAAACGATGAATCATCTTAATCAAAAATAGACATGGTAATCTGGGTTGGTGCAAAGCTCAATGTATCAATTTACTAGTAACACGCTGGTCTACACTGTCTTGTTTCATACCAGCTGGCATGCCCGAAAAATCCAACTCGATTCCGTGGCGCAACGGTAGCGCGTCTGACTCCAGATCAGAAGGTTGCGTGTTCGAATCACGTCGGGATCATAACAGTTATTTTTGTTGGCTCGCTTCAGACGTATAATTTGCAAATTGAATGATAATGTACATGTTTGCCACTTAGAAACTAAAATGATCATCTTTATTTTGACTAATGTCATTATTTTTACTAATATCATTATTATC
>BEXV01000537.1:84231-94771 GCA_003118195.1 Hemicentrotus pulcherrimus | reverse complement strand
GGGGGGGGGGGGTACTTATGGTCAGATTACAAATCATAGCATATATTTACCCAACAAAGAGACAAAGAGATTGAAAAGTTTATCAATTTAAAAACAACAATCTTATTTACATTGTGTATTCTTAAAGGCCAAATATTTACGAATAATCTTTTATGTTCAAAGATGAATACATGTCTGTAAATCATTAGAAAGAACTTCACACTCGATAATCAATTTGGAAATTAAAACAATTTCTTTGGACATGCAATCACAATTTCACATACATTTATCAAAAAGTGTGTAGTGCGGGATAAATATTGATAAACTGTGTTTTTGTAGTGAGAGAATACATGAAGCAATTGTCATAAGCTAACATGAAATAAAAAGTCATTTGAATGGAATTATGCACAATACAAATAACTGCAATATTTTTAACAATACATCAATGTCTCTGAACACCAATTTTAAATAGAGAAATTGAATACAGTACTAAATTTAAGTAGGATCAACCAACATTTTGGTATTTCCAAGATTTTCTTATGGAAACGTGATATAATCATTTAAGGAATGCATATGTATGAGTAAAAAGTTTCATGGAAAGGGAATGATATATCATCTGTTTAGAGCCAGAAAAGCATTAACAGAAATGGCTCTCACCACATTACATAGCATTAGTTCAATACCAGATTAGAAAGATGTAATATTTGTTTTAAAAAAAGAGTATTCTGGTTTTATTCTGGTTTTTAGCACTCGGTAAAGTCATGACCTTGATAAAACAGAGATATCCTTCCCTGACTATTGAATGTATCTAAAACTTTGTGAAACATAAAGCACATTTTGTTTGATGTAAAGGCAATATACCAGTGATTGCATACAAGATGCAAAATAGATAAGTAGGCAAATCAATGGATCAATGGAATTGGATCATAAAAATCAGTCTTAAGATTATATAGATACCTAGTTTGCATGTTCATGCAATTCATGTAAAGCAGTTAACATTTAAGATTTATAAAAATCAACATCGTTGAAGAATACACATGAAAACATGTTTTTATAAACTTTTTGAGAAAATACACTAAGAATACATATTTCCTGTCAGTGCTATTGCATGGCACATGACATTAAAAGTGCAAGTGAACTTTTGACTTCACAATAAATACATGAAAAGCACATACATAAAACTGTGACATTTATAAATAACTTTATATAAACAGATTGTCATCTTCAATACATGTGATACAAATTCATTGAAAAATATCTTTAAAAATCTAGCAAGATAATGCAAAGATATCTTCCCAAACCCAAACAATTGTATATTCAGCTATTCATACTTAACAAAGCTTGGACAGCATTAAGTTATCTCAAGGCATATTTTGAATATAAAACATGACAGAAAGATAAACAATTTTACTAAGTGCCATGTGCAATAAAAACATCTTCTTGTCTCGTTCTATCCTACAATTAAAACTGCTCAAGTTTTAACAGAAGAACTAGGAATGGGGGTGCAAAACATTACATAACATCACCTTTAATATTCAGACCTCTCATGTCAAATCAAATTAAAGCATGGAACTCTAAAACACAGCTATGAAAAGATGAAATACAACTGTATGGGTAGATTACATTTCAAGAAAGATGAACATCAAAGTGGATTAAAGTTAACTAATTTGGTGTCAAAGAGTACAAATATCTTAGCATAGTAATAAAAGGAATGGCAAAAACTCATTATAATATCATAACAGGAATGCAAAGTTTGAACACATAGTACTTAAATATTTGTGTTAAGTAAGAAAGTGCTGAATAATCACTTTTATGAATACATAACTTTGAACAATAAGTGACAAACTATATCTTGGCATCAAATATAAATCTTGCAACATGTACATGTAATAATAACAATAACTTTGGAATAAGGCATTACACAAACTCTTCTTGTGTCAGGGAGGATTGAAGGACGATTTTCCCATTGCTTTCATGTAGCTGTGCAATGTCTTTGAACACACCTACAAGATTATCAAACCTCGGTCCCCACCCTAAGAGTCTCTCAAGACTCACGTCTCCGTTGGTCTTTTCTTTCCTGGAATGTCCATTCTCATCCTCTGAGGTAAAGAGTGTGCTTAGGGAGCCTCCCCGCGAATCCAGCCGCTTCTGCTTAAGGGCGCCGTTCACATGAGGAAGCACGCTATCCTCCGCATGCTCGATTTCAGCAAGTCTATCGAGTATTGCAGCCTCGGTGCTGTTGAATCCTCCATGTTTTCCATACTCTGAGTCCATCTCAGAGCAGGTAAAGGAGTCATTGGTATCATCCGATGTGGAATCGGGAGGTTCTAGCAAACGCGATGGGTCAACTGGAGTATCGATGGGGCGCTCTCCACCATGAACCCGGCTGCTGTTGGACGATAGGTCTTCAATAGTGCTAGCATGGCTGCCCGACATCAGGTCAGGTCTTGCTGTGTTCAGCTGAGCTACTTCTTCAGCTGTCAATCCCACAACCAAGGGGCTCTTACTAGTCCTTCCCTTTGAATGTGGTTGGCTTTTGCCGTCGTGCGACAGGGGTGTTGTCATTCTAGCTGGCTTACCCCCGCTCCGGAGACTGCTCACGTCAGAGCGATGAGCTTGGCTGCGTAGCTCGCTCTGGAAGCTACGGTCTGAGTTGACAGGACTGCTTATGTTTCTGGCAGGGGTTGCACGGCCACTGCTTGGAACGGATCCGATGCGCAGCGTCGGATTAGCACTATAATTGGAATGCAGTCCTGGGCTACGTCTTAGCATGGGGTTTTGACTATCTAATGGGGTACTGTGCGCTAGCTCACTTCCTAATGGGTTTGGATTATGATGAGACCCAATGCTGACTGGACTCAGCCTGGCTGGCGATGCCTGGATCCTTGCAAGCATTGGGTTCGGATTTGGTCTATGCTTTTTCTTTCTACGATTCCTATTTCCTTGGTCATGGAAGTGTTTATAGTGATAGGCAACATCTATATCCGATGCTGCCAAACTACTCGCATTCTCTATATCATAGTGCTCTGCTTCATCCAATTCACGTGGTCTAAGGGTTTCCATTTCAAATTTAACATGCTCTCCAGTGTCATTTTCCATCATGAGGGAGTTGCTAGAAGGTTTGCTGTTGTTCTGCTGCATGGCCATGTTTTGCTCTATGATGTCTGGTGTCTGGCGATGGATCAACCCAGACACGTTCACCTTCCCATCAGGACCAATCATGGTGGCATCATCGAAGGCATCTCCAAGGAACCCTGGGTTGACCGATGAGGACAGGACTGACACCTTAGGATTCTGCAGGGCAGCTTGCTGATTGGCCTGCTTCCGCTTCATGTTGCCACTCCTCCTTCGAATGAAGAAAACAGCCGCGACAATGAACACAACCAACAGGAGCAGGATCACGATTGGGATCACAATGTAGATGATGTTCAGCCCTTCTCCTTTTCTAGGTCCAGTTCCCGATTCGCAGTAGTCACCGCTGTATCCCTCGGCACATTCGCAGATGACCGAGCCTGTGCTGTCGGAGCAGACACCACCGTTCAGGCACACATCTGGTAAACATGTCACTGGAACACAGGTGTAGTAACTCCCAGAGGGAACACACGCCTCACCCTGGTTGCAAGGATTGAGGGCACATAGATCGGCAGCGGAACATCCATCACCTGTACCAGCTGTAGGAACAGCTTCAAATCTCTGTGAGTCACCATCTAGAGGGAGCCCTTCACCATTCATCTGGAAGCCATCTAGACAGCCAGTGAAGCCTGGAAGTATGGGGGAAAAAGAGAGAAATGTTTTAATACAGTCAGATGTACGATCATTATTTAAAAAAATAACTTGTTCTAAGCAATGAACGATGTTTCATGTCACCATTTTTTGTTCTAGCTGACCTACAGGTATATATCAATTAATCATCCGTCATATTCAAACTATGGAAGTATTCAGATTTATTTTAACGAGAGAAAAGGAAACTCAACAGGAAGTATGAAGCTAGTGCTGACTACCTACTGGTTATTGAGAAAAGAATAAAACCAGAAAATTATATCAAACTGGTGATGGGCTCCTTTTGTTTCTAGTTGTGTTGTGAACTCCAATGAGTATTGTAAAATACTCAAATGTTAAGTTGAAATAATTTCAAAGTGTAGCATTCAAGCTTAATGTGGCGACACCTGACATCTTTGTTCCCTTTCTCACCAAGTACAATTCATGACATCTTACCTTCGATACTCCTCCCGTCGATCACAACTGGCGTCTCTGTGCCGCCCAACGCCATTCCAGTCAGTCCCAGACCTGTGAACTCGTGAGGGTCTGCAAACATGGCAGACTTCAGATAGTTATCAACCGTCAGTGTGACTTGACCACCGCCCGACGATGCTAGGGTGATGTTGTGCCACGCCCCATCGGTCAGGGAGGATGATGGGATGTTGATGATTTGTCCGCTGCTGGAAGAGCCACTCCCATAGGTGTACATGACGGAGCCATTGGAGAGCTAATAAAAAAAGAAAATATAAGAAGAATATGTCATAAAGGCATTTGAACTAATTATACATACTGATTTGAAATGATATGCTGTAGAATTTGAAATATTCAAAGATCACAATTCAGTTTAGTTCACTCAAAAGCATTTCCAAACCAACCAATCATATTAGTACAATGATTTATACTTACAAATCGCTAGGGAATTGTTCCAATGTGAAATTTTGTATATATTTCGTTCACATGCAGAGATTTTATAACATAATCATTTGAATTTCATTTTCAAGTTTCAAACATGAGCATGTACATGTATATCCGTAATCAAAATCTCAACTTCATATTCACTTCCAGATGATGGAAATTCATTGAAATGATCAAATAGCTTCTGTTCCCTGCATATCAAACTTACTCAAATTAAAAGAACATACATGTACAGTCCAATCTATTTCAGCGTCCACCATTATCATAAAGACTGAACTTCATTCCCTTGACCAAAGCTTTTCATTGGTATGCCTATAACAGGGAACCAGTACAATTATGCAGCCACACCTATCAAGGAAAATGGAGACTTGTTTGTCCCTTGAATGGTCCTTAAACTAAAGTTTGACTGTGTATAAGGAACAGACCAATTTGCATTTAAAAAGACTCTCTGTGGGGTGGGACTTTACCTGTAAAGCGGTGAACTCTGTATCAGAGGTGACATAGAGCAGGAGGCCATCCTTGACACCAGTCCTGAAGGAGAGGCCGACTGATTCCGAACCACTGGCCCTCCTCCTCCTCCTCCTGGTCAGTACCTTAGCATCATCGAGCAGAGCCTGGCGCTTGTAGTCCTCCTTTACCCTGTAGTCCACGCGGCCACCGCCTCCAAATGACACGGAGTTGGTGTCTGTGAGGAATGGTGGAGTAAAAGATGACAATAATTTCATATTATTTGGGATACATCTAGATGACTAATGGCAATAAGAATAAAAGACACAGAAACAGGCAAGGAATTGAAAGAAATTGATTCCTAAATTCTAAAGGAATCTCATGAAAAAAAATCTTTAATTGTATCACCAAGCACAGAAGTTCTAAGTCATGACAGGCAAATCAATACTTTTTTTTTTAATTCTTCAAATTTGAAAAGTATTACAAAAAAATGCTCTGGTTTACTTGATCCAATTCTTGACAGATCAGTTCTTGACTAACAATTATATATATTACATAGGGTTTCTTTACAGCTTTCTTTGTATATCTTCAGTTTCTAATTAATAAATGATTTGACTTAAATCCAAGCTACAAGTAACTTTAAACTGCTAAAGCCAAAACTACATTAAAAAACTTCAGTATCCAAAACTAACCTTCTGCGCATGTTGCTCCCGACGCCATCTCATCGCAGTCACACCAAGTCTTCCACCACTCATCCACGCAGAGGCTCCCGTCTGAGCAGGACCTCTCTCCGCATCCCTCTCGAATACACCCCTCTACAAGATTGGAATGATCCTGGGCATTGCTCATGCTCAGTCGCTCCCCGTTCACCTCTATGCTGTTCATGCAGCCAACGAAGTCGGCGGCAGATACCTGGGAGGCGCGGGATGTGAGCTCTGTGATATCAGAGACTCCTCCCACGGTGAGAGGATTATTATCGAATGCAAGAGATCTGGAAGAGAAGGGAAGAGATAAGTTTATTTTATTGATCAAAAGTATTAAAAATACAAAAGGTACAAGTCTTATACATGTACATTTTGTAAATGAAGTACAGGACTGATATACAATCCAGCCTACAAGTCTAGTAGGATAAATAAAGGATAACTTAATTTAAATTATGCTTACATTGTAGTTTCTTGGGAAGCCCTGCATGCATCCGTAGTCAAGCTAGGGCAGTCTTCATCAAGGATGTTAAGATCAACACTCTGCAGGAAGAAAAAAATACAAACATGGATAAAATACATCAATTTATTGTGCAATTACTTTCTTTGTAAACAAGTTCACTTTCACATTAATTCATATTTTCATCAATATTGGAATGCAATAAAAAAAAAAAAATTCAAAAATAATTCAAATTCAAACATTAAAATAATGATGTACCAATATCAATACATGTCAAACACCACTACAAAATCAAAAGGGATCATATACACGATGAAATAGGAAGAAAAAAAAACACCTTCATTTTTTAGTAGTTTGACAATAAACCCATTCAACAAAAAAAAAACATGATTTATGATGATTGACATGTCTATAAAATACAACAGCTCCTTAAATCATTGTAATATGCAATTTAGCATTTTACTATTTATGTATTAAACTAGGTTAGATGTCGGCGTCTGTAACGGCTAGTGTTTCTTTCTCTCATTATGTAATTAAATGGAAAAATGGGAGGAGTTGATTCACTGGAGTACGTGCGAGGATCCATGAAATAGCGTACGCTGGAGATCAGTAATTAATTACTTTGGGTAATACCAGTAGCTGGGGAACATTTAAACTTTGCCTCCATGTGACCCTTACAACGTTATTTATCACAGAGTCCCTAAACAGGTTTCGCCTGTCAAAGGTGCAAACAAACAAACAAGTAGAAAGATGCAGACGTATGACGCTTTTAGGATGATAAATATTTCCATGATCGCGTTGCAATTGAATCAGTTTTCATCGAAAGACATTACTGGCAAGGAAGTATGTTGATGATTAGAGCGGTGGTACGTGGATATCTAAGGAAACAAGGGATATTTTTAAGGGTGAGATATTACGAGATTACATTCATGTGCATGACGACCTCCCCAAGGAACATGAGCTCGACTTAAGAATGAGACAGGAAAACAGGTGCTTAATGTAGCATACGCCGTACGCTGTCATAGTGAGCTGACGTTTACAACCGTCTTGGGTTTTACTTGATTGGTCTGATCAAACTTTCAAAATATATATATATTCTTGTTCACATAGTTTTATCGTTTTAAGAACACATTATGCATGTTGCCCAGGTGCCTAGCTCCAGGCTCCACTCATCGCCATTAAAAGCTGACGTTTACAACTGTCTAGGGTTTACATGAATGAACCGATCAAACTTTTATTTTATAAAAGTCATGACAATCTTTTCTTTAAAAATAAATATTGCTTGTTCTTCTCGGTTGCTGACCTGTTTAAACCTATTCTAATAAAAAAAAAGTATGTTCTCTCTAAGAAAAAGAAGAGTTCAAAGCTTTTGAGACAAAAAAAATCCTAGGTTGCAGTTTTTTCATTTTAATAAATGTAGCTGCAAATGAGGCAGAACAGGAGAAAGGGAAAAATGATTGAGCAAGGTTTTCATATGAAAAAAGCTGCCCACCCCCCTCTCCCAGTAATTTTTTGTTGTTGAGTTGCCCGAAATGAATGAATCAATGAACACAATATCCAAGTCCAAAAGTCACCCTAAAAATACATTCATGTCTATATTATTTCTCTTCATTGATCTTCATGTCTACTTAGTAAAACAAATATTAAAATCATACAATGTCATAGCATTAATACAAGCAATCTATAAATTATGCACATAAGCAGTGAGTACACCTAAAGTTTAAATCCTCTGAATTAACTGAGTGTTTTTGCTGATCCCTGCACCATTCATAGACAAGTACCACTTGATGACCTAGTTAACTGTGAGGGAGGGAGTAGATAAATATGGCTATAAAGTGCACTGTTTATTGCAAGTGATGAGTTGAATGCCCGCAATCAGCCACATAAATCATTCTACGCTTCACTTCTAGATACAACTAGTAAATTTTCTCCTACACCGATAAAACCATGGATCCATCGCTTGTTCATAATAAGGCATTGTCACGTTCGAAATTTGTCATTTCTTTTCCTTCTATGGTCTTTTTATCCATTGTTTTAATTCCTGAAACACGCACGTAAGTATGTGTAAATAAACTTTGTGGGAATGTTTTGACGTCAAGGCTTCCAGCTTTTGTCCTGTCAACTATAATTCACCAAGTTAATTTCACGAATGAATGTTATACCAGGAAGAGTTGAATTAATGCACATACTGAGGGGAGGTTAATATTTTCAAACTTTTTAAATGATCTTTTTCAACCACCAAGCTTCAAAAATGTCATCGCCTGAAGTTACTTTTCAAATACATTTTTTTATGATGTTCAGCTGTCATGTTTGTAAAACGTTTGGTTTTTCCTAATTTTACGATCAACCGGTGGATATTTATTATCTTCTCAACACTTCTGAGCATTATGATCCCTGGGAGAACATTACTTCAAGTACTTCTTCACCCAGATCCAGATGTTATCATAAACATCACCCCATGTTACAGTCAACTTCTATACCTGTACAAGCATACATGTATCAAGAGTTAATTAAAGAGCTACTGGAAGTCTGGGGTGTTCCTACATTTGCTCCAAGCTCTATTTCTTCAAAAGTAAAGTGTTAGGGTTGGGTTGAAAATGGGTTTTAGATTAGGTTCAGGTCTGGAGTTCTGATCATGACATTTGATTTTTTCTATAAAACAGAAAAATTGATCGAATCCATGTAGAATAAAACAAAAACAATCTGCTATTGAGTTTACAGGCTTGACTTGGGAGGAATGAAGAAATTACGCTGACATAGTGATACTTAACAACATAACACTCATTTCTCATTCACTTGGTTGTGACATTTAGCATGTTTTAGTCAATCTGATAACATTTTGGGGCCCCCAAAACCCAGAAAAAGCGAGATAAAAACAAAGTACAGGCAAGTTTAATCAGTTCCTCTTTTTGAAATACATTTCCATTACCAGATCTAAAGATTAACTTTAAAGGAGCATGCTTTCGGCAAAAGAATATACAGGTGCGGTAAATGTGTCATCATTGAAGAGGAATGAGACGAACTTGAGAAAGGAGACGTTTGTGAAATCTAGGGGCCCTGTGTCACCTGACTTTAGAGAGAATTTTTATTGGTTGGCCAAAGTGACAATAAGATGACCCTATTCCTCATAAATCCCACTTTATGTTGGAAAGTGGAGCAGGTATCAAATAGCTGAATTGAGGTGTTTGAAAATTTGGCAATATCTGATTGTAAAGATGTTGTGCAACTTCCTCTTTGTTATTGAATTTTATTTTCTTTCATTTAGTTTACATTGATGGAACAATTCAAAAGGTAAAGGAAACTTTTTATTGGGTATATGCCATTCAGGTTTACCAAATATGACTGAAAAGAGACTCACATATGTGTACATGTTAGAGGCTAAAGTTTGGAACACAGAAGTGTCAGAGCCTGCAATCAGGAAAAATCCCAAAATGTGATGTCCTGATTTGTTCATCAACTTTTTCTTTTTTGAAAAGATGCTTGTGAACCGGTCTAGGCCTAAAAGAAGAAATATTTACCGTTTATTTTCCTATCAATGCAATTTGAAATGAATTCTTGATATGAAACATCAACCAAATACATGAAAAGTTAGTGAAAAATGTTGCTGGCAAGCTTTTGATAGCTGTTGTTTTGTTCAAGAACCAACAAAATCTTGATATGGAAACCATATGATGCGGGAACGCTTGGTGGTCTCGTTTTGAAGTGGGAGTTATTCTGAACAAGAAACCGAATGAGATGATGATCTTTTTGCAGGGGGAGATCCTTTTGATGACAACATAAATAATGTCAATACAGAATGCAAAGCGAAGAAAATAAAGTGGGCAATACTCTCTTGAGTCTTTGCAAGAGGTAGATAGGGTTGGACACGGTGATTAGATGTAATACAAAAACAACTATTTTTGTCCCCTTGATTGATTTTCAACTCTGGAAATTTTGTGACTTTCCCTTATATACCTGATAAATAAAGAGTGCACAGGACCTAATTTGTTTTCCATAGAAGTGACTTGATATATGAAATTGCTTACAGTCCATCTAATTTGGCATTTTAAATAATCCATACTAACGATGATGATGATGATGATGATGATGACGATGAATTTTAGTACTGCGATGACTGTTTTATTACATGGCTATACAGGAGACCACCATAATTCACAATACTGGAATATTTGGAGCTATATCATGCATCACTTATTACCCCTCCATCGCCCCTCCTGTCCCCCTTCTACTGCTCCTACGCCTCCAACCTCCACCCGCCACCTGCCCCCCCCCCTCCCCC
>BEXV01000537.1:48025-84217 GCA_003118195.1 Hemicentrotus pulcherrimus | reverse complement strand
CCCCCCCCCCCTCCCCCCCTCCCCCTCCCAAATCTCACTGTATAGATTGAGTAATATATATATACCAAATATGTATACTGCACCATGAAATGTAACAGGGCAAACAACGCAGTTTGAGCTGGCTGAAATGAACACCGTTTTCTGACACAGAGTTCATGAACAGGTAGTCCATCATTACCAAAACACCACTTGTGTCTCAATAATAATAATTGCACAAGATATTAGAATGTCTCCTATCTACTGTTTTATCGTCAGTGTCTTGACACTTCTTCATTTTGAACTCTCACCCATATTGGGTCGTATAAATGATAACAAGAACTTCTTATGATGAAGAAGTGATTTTATTGCTCTGCTCCAATGCAAAACATTCGCATTAAGGGTACTATCTCGGTTTTTGTCTGGCTATGAGGTAAAATTGTTTTAAATATGAAAGACTGCAAGACCACCCAACCCCAATCGAAATTAAAAATTTCACAAATCAATAAAAGTTGAAGTTGATTTTTGGTCTACTTACTTTTAGTGAAAAAGGATACAAATTTATCTTAACCCATTGTATGATAGCCATAGTGCTTGAAATTCCCCAGTTTGATAGCATTTTACTACAAACTTGGGCCCATTTCACAAATTTCAACTTCATTTGAGAGAGTTTAAGAGGCCCTTTAACAGTTACATGCCACTACGATCTATGGGTAATTTCAAGGAACATGAACCTACCCCACTACATTTGAAATTATCTGTACATTATCATAATATCCTTCAAGATTGAGTGAGAAAACACATTCTCCTGTCAATGGTTCTGTAGGTCACCAACATGATACATTACCTAACCCCCAGGAAGAGTGAACATGATGGATTTGGTGCTAAATCTTCCCTCCTTTGGCATTTGAAATGAGCAATTTTTACGTCTCTATTATTATCTTTTCATATCATGTTCCACTCACTGAATGTGTCTATACAAATACTGCCTACGTCTGTGAGCTCCTTCCACAATCTTTATTGTTAGACTTATTTTTTACTTAAAAAAAAGCAAAGATTTACTAGTTCATGGTCATCTTCTCCATTATTGTGGAAAAGTAAGAACCTCTACCAATTTGCAGATGTTACTGAAGACTGTGACATCAGTTTTCCATGAAATTTGAAACATTTCCTGGAAAGAAATACCATATGGTAAACTTCAGACATATCAATCTCTTCTGCTCCTTTTCAGAATCAAATTATCTTCCCCTTTTCTTCTAAAGGAATTCAACAATGTATACATTTATGAAGGAATCAAGCTAAAAGGGAAAACTTGAGGTATGGTATATTGCTTGAAACTTGCATAACCCTCACCATCCATTCCCTTTTTTTGTTTTTTTTTGTAAATACATGAAATGGTTCTTTCAATAATACACAAATACTTCAATAAATAAGAAAAGCATTCTTACCATTCCTTCCAGTCTGACTTCCACCTTATGCCAGGCACCATCACTGACAGGCTTGCTCGCAGAGATGGAGTTCTGTCCAGACCCAAAGTTGAACGACAACTGCAGCCTACCATTCAGGATCTCAAGTGCCACAAACTTGGCATTGTTGTCGGTGAAGCTGTCATGGTTATAGAACAGGAGGGCCTTGGTGGAGACGGTGGAAAACTCCAGCAGGATGACAGCGCCAGTGGATTGAAGGGCAGAGCTGGAGATGTAGGACCCAGCCTGGAAGCCGATGGTGTCATACTGGCAGCGGTTACCCCAGTGACTGTTGTCACATTGGCACACAAAGGTGCTCCCGGACTCAACGCAGCTTCCTCCGTTTACGCAAGGACTGCTGCTGCATGGGCCATTCTCACAGTAGACTCCGGAATAGCCTGTTGTGCACTCGCAGTAAAAACCATTGATAAGGTCTTGACATTCACTGTTGATGCAGGGATTGCTGGAACACTCGTTGATCTCCACTTTACAGTCTTCTCCGTTGTATCCAGGAGCACAGATGCAGATGTAGCCTCCGATAGCATTCTGGCAGGTGGCACCGTTCATACAGGTAGCCTGCCCACAATAGTCTGTTGGGATCTCACACCTTTCACCACTGAACTCAGCTGGGCAGGCACAGTTAAAGCTATGGCTCGTCTGAAGCCCAACAAAGATGACTGGATCACTCTCAGTGATTAGTTCCTGTAGGTTGATGTTAGTCTCATGGCTGCAAGTGCCACTGTTGAGACAAGGACTGTCCGAACATGCTGTGTAATCAATTGTCTCGATGGTGATATCAGATTGACTTTCGAGTGTTGCCTCATTGGCCTCTAGAAGATCTACAAGGTCATCATGCAAGAGGTGCTGACTCCCTTGCTTCTTGATTGCTAGGACAAGATCAACCTTGTCAAGATCTTGATGATCAGTGATGCTGAGCACAATCATAGTTTCCCTGCTGCCTAGAAAGGCAGACAGCGAAGTCTTGAAGCGATCATATGAGTTAGCCAAGAAGGCCTCTGCACTGGTATCCGCAAGGCGTAGGGTCACGCTGTTTGTGAGTGTGTCATTTGTAAAAGCCTCATAGACCACACTGAAAGAGGATGTTACACTCTGATGTGAGCCATCATTACCAGATACTGATAGATCCAACACCGATTCCGTTGAGTGAGCAGCTGAAAAAAGGTCACAGTTCGATTGGATGGAAAACTTTGATAAATCTCCACTCGTTATCTGGCAGAAGAAGGTGTCGTCAGTATCTGGGTCTATTGGTTTGACAGAACCGATCACACCACCAGGGAACATAGACTGGAACATCTTGACTTCAATACGAGCTTGTCGCAGAGTAGATGGGTTGTCATTGCGATCTGCGATGGTAACGTGGATAGTTGAGGTTGCAGACATCGCTGGAGACTCTCCATCGCTGGCTTCAATCTGGATATAGTAATCAGATTTGACTTCCCTGTCAAGTGTCTGGGTTGTACGTAGCTCATCTCCAACCAACCTGAATGCAGAACTATCAGAAGAGGTGAGGAGGGTGTAGGTAAATTGAGATGGATTAGGGTTGGAATCAGGATCTGTTGCACTAAGTGTCATGATAAGCTCGTTTGGAGGTTCATTCTCAAACACAGAGCCTTCTGCAGCATCTCCAATGAACACTGGGCCTTTGTCATTGACATCATCCAATTCTACACTAACTACTGCTGTGCCAGTCTGTGGTGGATTTCCTGTATCAATGGCAGCAACCGTCAAGAAGTAGACACTCAAAGTCTCACGATCTAGATGACTAGCTGTTGTTATTCTGCCAGTTCTTGCGTCTATATGGAACTCATCTCCTTCGTTACCTCTGAGGATGGAATAGTTGAATTGACGGAAGCTGGGTATTTCATCATAATCAGCAGCAGTAACAACAGTGACATCAGAACCTGGTGGTTCGCTCTCAAGGACCCTGGCCTGGTATTGTTCGGAAGATAAGACAGGAGCATCGTTCCCGTCATTGATATGGATTATCACTTCTGCCTCGTCAATATCAGCTCCAGTTACAGGTCCCTCATTTTTGGCCAAGACTGACAGTAATACTGTGTCTGCTGTTTCACGATCAAGCCTACCATTTTCATATGCTACAGTAATCTGCCCACTTACAGGGTTGATCTTGAATCCTTGCGAGTTACTGCCACCGATGAACAGATAGTTCACAATACCATCATCACCAAGGTCGTCATCTGTCGCAAGAACAACGCCAACAGGAGCACCATCTGTAGCATGTTCATTCACATAGAAGTCATACGGGTGCTGGGTGAACTGTGGATAGAATTCATTCTTTCCCACCAGTGTCACAATAAGCTGAGCATAGTCAACCATAGTGGCTTGTTCATTAGTAGCAGCAACCGTCAGGTGATAAGTGGTCTTTCCTGTTTCATAGTCTAGGTTCCCCTGTGTCAGAATAAGTCCTGTTTCCGGATTGATTGTGAAGAAGTCTGTGCCATCCCCTCCAGAGATGATATATTCTAAGTCTGCATTAGTGCCTGTGTCGGCATCCGTTGCTGTCACTGTTACAACAGGTGTTGCACTGGGTGAGTTTTCAAAGACATCAGCTCTGTATTCTCTTGGTAGAAAGACTGGTGGATTATCATCCACGTCTGTGACTGTGACAATTAACATGGCTGTTGCTGATAGAGGATACATGGCTCGGTCCTCTGCAGTGACTTGAATCTGGTGTTCATCTGATGTTTCTCGGTCCAGGCTCCCCACAAGACTCACGATTCCAGACACTGCATCAATGCTAAACAACGCAGCATCCACCCCACTGATGGAATACGTAATCTCTCCATTAATTCCACTATCATCATCTTCAGCACGGACGGTTGCGACGTAACCTCCAACATCTTCAGCAATAGAAGAGCGATAGGTGTCATCGTCAAAGACAGGCGCGTTATCATTTGAATCGGTGATGAGGAAAGTGACTGTGGTTTCATTTTCCTTTTCAATGTTACCGTTGTCAGTAGCCTTCACAAGCAGCTGGTAGGTAATTCCCACATCTCCGGCTAAAGATACTCCTTTTGTCAAAATCCAACCAGTGTCTGCCTCGACATCAAACTTCTCTGTACCGTTACCATCAGCAATGGAGTAAGTGATGGCCCCATTGGAGCCTGTGTCTTGATCAACTGCTACTACTTGAAGGACGCGTGTACTTGGTCTAGTGTTTGCTGTCACAGGTGAGAAGTAGGATGGGGTTGCAAAGACAGGTGCGTATGAGTTATCTTGTGTAACTGTTATGATGACACTTGCTTCACCGTATAATGCAGGTGTGCCACGATCCACAGCCAAGACGCTGAAGGTGTAAGTATTGGGATTTGAGGTATCTTCAGGTGAGGGCACGATGTATGAAATAGGAGGAACAGGGAAGATCCAGCCCCGGTTGTTGATAGTCTCAACACGGAAATGCTCTGTCATGGTCTTGAGGATATAGTCCACCTGGCCATTGCTTCCATCATCTGCATCTGTTGCTGACACGACTGCAATGACATTGCCTGAAGAGAAAAAAATCTCGGGATAGGCTGTATTGATCAAGTTTTCCGTAAACACCGGGGCATTGTCATTGGTATCTTCTACATTAACAAGCACCTGAGTCTGCACCTCATGAGACGAGTCTGGATCAAATGATTTGACAAGCAGGTAGTGGACAGCTTCATCTTCAAAGTCTAAGGAGCTGTTCAGCGTGATTTCACCCGTAATTGGGTTTATGGCAAACAGGGAAGATTGTCCACCAGCTTCTATGGAAAACTGGCTGAGATTATTCTCATCAGGGTCTGTGGTATGCAGGGTTACAACATGAGTGCCTGGGGGTGCATCCTCTGGGATGGTGGCATCGTACATTTTGGTGAAGGACATTCTGTTGTCATTAATGTCTGTAACTGTCACAACCACAATGGCTGAGCCCGACTGTGAGGGGTTCCCACCATCTGTAGCCTCAACTGTAAGTATGTAAGATGCTACCGTCTCCCTGTCCAGTGGTTGAGTTGTTGTAATTACCCCAGAAGAGCTGATGTCAAAAGCATTGTTTGTGTTGCCTAATGTGATGGCATAGGAGACATCCCCGAAGCTTAGGCTATCCTCATCGGTTGCTGACACTGAGGCAACTTGGACCTGTCCACTCTGTTCCTCCACCACACTTGTAAAATAGACAGACTGGTCAAACAGTGGAGCATTATCATTCACATCCAAGACTGAAACTTGCAATTCCACAAAGTCAGAAAGCTGGGTGTTAGCCGTATCTGTTGCTGCAATCCACAACGAGAATGATGTGCTCTCCTCGTAATCAAGCTCCTTGATGATGCTCACCACACCGCTCTGACTTCCAACTCCGAAATGCTCACCGTGGTTACCCCCAGCGATGTAATACGTCACACTGCCCGTCGCGGTTACCGTTGTGACCGTCATACCTGTCATGACGTTTTCGCCATAGCTGGAACTCGTACCGGAGATTGGGAAAGTGATGTCTGGGAACGAAGCAGTGCTGAAGATCACTCGAAGCGAAGCCACTGCAGAATTCTGTCCACTCGCCACATTCTCAGCAGTAATCTGGAGATCATAAGGAGAGTTCTCATCGGTGAAGCCCTGTGCGGTGATAACCACACCTGTGTCTTGGTCCACAACTAATTTGCTGGTGTCTCCACTGGTAATGCTGTATCTTATGGCTGCGTTATCCTCAAGGTCAGTGTCGCTTGCTTGGATGGCTGCAACAAAGCGACCTGTAGCACATGGAAGAAACAAACGACAATAAAAAATCATTGATTTTGTTTTCAGTAAATTTTAATGTCACATTTTGATATCAGCATGAGCAATCACATGCCTGAATGATCAAGGTTTGCGACTGTAGACTTCTAAATTGCTCTATGTTTTGCTCATTGGCAATAAACAAGAAACATAATTCACATAAATGAGAAAATCTGAAATATAATAACTCCATATCCATATCAATATACAATTATAGACATTTCTATGAGAATGGCTTTTACAAATACCTGAATGCTGCATGTAATATAAGTGAATCTCAAAGAACAAAAATCAATCTCAGGAGACAATACACAATTTTATGAACATTCTTTTTCATGGATATTTATGATCAAATAAAAGTTGGATCACCATTATAATTTGAAGGTGATTTGGATCCAAGGGTAAATAACATCAAAGTACTAAATGAAAAATTTTACATTGTGACACATTGTAACAAATGTCGCTTTTTGTTAAAATCTTAAAAACCTTTAAAATTTGTTCAATCTTTTCATTTTTCTATTTCTAGATCGAAGCTGTTAATCAACTTACCTTGTGGGGAAGTAGCAGGTAGTGTGGCAGTGTAAGATGTGGGGGAGAAGCGGGGAGGGTTATCATTGACATCCAGTACTTCTACACGGACACTTGTAGTTGCCAGACGCGAGGGACCGTCATCGACAGTCACAGTCAGAAGGTACGATGACTGCACCTCCCGGTCAAGCAGCCCTGTCGTGAGGATGCGACCTCCCAGTGGGTCGATAGTAAACTTTGACCCAATGTCGGAATTGAGTCGGTACCTGCAGGGGGGATAACAGAGAGGTGCTATTTATATTGCTGTTTGGCCGTTGGTCCTTCCCATTAAAATTCAACTAGTTCTGAAGTATCAAGTGTACATAACCATGGCTTATACTATAGCACCCTCACTAAAACAAAAATGTTCTTTTCTTTTTTATGAAGTGAGTATACGACTTTCACAACTTTATACTTACAATGTATACATGGTAATCTAGGGATTCTAGATTTGACATTTTTTGAGTTTGAAGATGGACTATCCTTTTGATAAACAATTGAAAAACATTGCCAATTAAACTATGGTAACATTACTGGTCTACATTAATCCCATTATTTTAGAATTAGATGCAATATGAAACCTTGAAGCTTTAGTGATGCCTACCATCAACAAAACCATGAAGATGAATCTTTAACAACTACAAAATTCAATGGTTGCATGGAAAAAAATACACGGGGGCTCGGGGCAAATGGGCCCCAAAAATGGCAAAAAGGGCCCCCGAAAGTCATAAAAGAGCCCCAAAAAAATTTGCATAGAGTTCAATCCAAAACAAATTAAAGAGTGTTATTTTCATGCAAGCATGCTTGAAAAGTAGCCCCCAAAATTTGTAAAGTCTTTTTTCCCTGGTGCCCACGTACCTCAGATCTGCAGTAGCATCAACATCAGTGGCTGTAACTTGGATGACAAAGGTATCGGCACTTGCGTCTTCAGAGACTGTGGCTCGGTAGAAGTTGGAGACAAACTCTGGGTCATGATCGTTGTCATCATTCACTGTGAGTGTCATGGTTGTGCGTGTCTGATGGGACCATGTTCCTATAGGAGTAAATCAAAAAGAAAACATGAGATCTGTTAATTTGAGCTTTTGATTGAGGATGATATAACAGTATGTAGCAGTACATATAATTCAGTATGGAACTGTTATTTATCATTAAACCAAAATGTTCTTTAAAATGCTGTAAACTACAGAAATGATCTTCTCATTAATAAGAATTTAATTAGTAAGCTAAACAAGATCAAATCCTTCTTATTACTTGTCTTTTCAAATGTCTCAAGTGCTTAAAAAAGCTTTTAATAAAGTGAGGAAACCTGAAGAAGAATGTTTAGAGAGAATTCAGTTTTCTATCCACACATTTCTTATAAAAATGTGAACAATACAAGTACCGGTAAATGAGAACAGTGGGTAAAAAAATGTCTGTTCTGAGCTTGAAAGAGCTGGACTTTTGCATACACATTTTGGCGTCAAAATACAAAAATGAAAAATCGTCCATCTGAAGTGTCATCAACACATGGAAATGTCCCTAGAAAAGTATAACAACAAAAGACCTAGCCCATCACCCACCCCAAATTGGCAATATTTCCTCCACGGATGAAATATGCCACAATGAAAATGATCACAAAAAAGACGACAGGTTCTGGTTCATTAACAGCTCAATGTTGAGGAAAAAAAGAGCGAGCAAGAGAAATAAGCAGTAGACAAAAGACTTTGAGATAAATTTGCTGCATATTAGAAGTGGCAGGCTCTGAATGGTAGCTTGTCGTAATGAACGATGCAGTGAAATACCCTCTTCAAGTGAGCAAGGGGTATGGGAGGTGACATGGATTGGAAGGACAGCTGCGGTCTTGGGGTTCTTGAGCAGCAGTGATTTAACGGAACACAGGTTATCATAGCTGAGGATTCCAGGTGCCTTATACCGTGTAGATGCACCTGTTTGGTTTTAACCTACAGTTTTTCTAGGTGGAGTGCAGGAAACCCTGTGTAGATATCCCTTTTGGCTTGTCCCATTCCTTACAACTACAGATGTAGTCAACATTCTAAAGAGATGAGATATATACTACTAAGCTGGCAATAAAAGAAATAGAAGACTATTTCCCCCAAAATATTTTGAGAGATGAAGGCTATTTGCACCCCCAAAATCTTGAAAAAGCAACAAATCAAATCAAATTCCTATCAGTGGGTTGTAGGTTGTAGCAAATGCCTAGGGTCCGAGGCTGACACACAAGGGAAAGTCTTGATTAAATTCATTTACATTCACGTACATGTAGTACTAGGAATCAGGGTTTAGACCAGAACCTACATTTTGAAACCTTCAGATTCATTCATTACTGATTTTTAAAATTATTTTATCATTTGTTCTTGTCAAGTGTATACAGCTTTAGAATTGTATGATATACCTTGACAAGATAGCCAACGAAAGGCAATGAGGTCCAATAATCACTGATTTGTATGTGCAGTCAGCACATGTACTCCTTTGATTTTCTCGCATCCTGTCATCACACAATGAACTAATCAATCAAATTCTATGATACATGCTGAATTGTATTCAACCTACATTAATTTACATATTCATTTCATAGTGAACTAAAGCAATGTCATTGAAATAAAACCTCAAGGTGGAATAATCATCATCAAACTTTATTCATTTTACTCCTGTTTCATCCCCCCACAGGTGTACAAATTACTTTCCATAAAGCTGGTTTATTTCCCTCACACAATACATGATTAGAGAACCCCATTATCACAAGGCTATGGCTTACATTTAGAATATGAATGAATATTAATACCGGGTAACAAAGCCAATTTTTAGTGATTATAATGCAAGCTGACAGTGCGTGAAAATTATGCTGACATTTTCCTTGAACTTCAACGTACCATCTCATACTGAAGCACTTTGCTCATTTTCATTTTTTTTGTAAATCACGTTCTGAAACAAGTGCTTCAACTCGCTTGTAAGAGCCTACTTGTAAACCCCATCCCCTTCACGAGGTCATTAATACTGGAAGTAATTCGCATGTCATCATGTGGTTTACAAGTCTGCCGGTATCTAATCCTCGTTGCCTTTGCAACGCTGTGACGGTCTGGTCGTTAAACTTCCCAAGGCTCTGGAGTGATCCTGATTCGGGAAGATTGGTCACGTCGTCTCTCTCCGATAGAGATGTTAGCGATACCTTGTCAATATGTCTCTATTCAGCCCCATGTGCTCCCATATGGGATGTGTAAGAAACACCTTTGCTATGCAGGGCTGTGTGAAATATGCACATGAACTCTCTCCCCCAATAATTGTAATTTTCTTTGTGATAACTTGTGAATATGGGTATCATATTTTAGCATCTAGGATTTGGGATCTATTCAGGATCAAGCGAGTGGATATGAAAGCACCAAACACCCACTTAATCAAGATGGATGTATAAGGTAGTTAAAACATATGACATTACAAAAAATTACAAAATATCCCAGATATGTACTAATGCATACTACCAGAGAAACCAAATCAAATTATATGTATACCACATCTTCTATTCTAGTTTGGTCCACAGTACCTCATTACAGACTTGTGCCGTGAGGTTCAGACGAAAGGATAGAAATATTGACAGTACATGATTATTCATACATTTATATACTATACTTTACTTTGTCACTATTAAAATGCAAAACATAAATGATCAGGAAAAATTTAATGACAACTACTATATTTATCTCCGTAATTTGTAATTCATACCAATGAATCCATGCAATCATCACTGATTATATTCCTCTTTCATGTTGCCTCCCTGATGCCTCCTCCCTCTCCCTCTCCTACATAATCCCTCATGACCTATGACATTGACCCCTGACCCCACGGTGGATCATGGAACAGTCACCACGAGTTGGAAAACCACGGCTACCACGTACACCTGAGGTCTTCAGGCGGTATATGCCATGTCAAGGCATCTTGGATGGGATAGCATATATACTATCTCCTATGCTAATTGTTCATTGGGGTGAAAGTACTTTTGTGATACCAAGGGCGGGGCGGGCATCACTCTTCTTAGACCAAAAAGAAATGGAGATGATCTCCCTTTTTGTTTAAATGTCAGAATAAACAGCTGTATCAACAGTTGAGGTGGTCTACACAACCCTTGTTTTTATGAAAAATGAGTTACATGCATGAATAGGATCATCATCTCCAACCACATTAATCTGTACAAATTCATATGCCGATTCGAATGATGTGTTGATATGTTGATCAAATGACTGTGACAACCCTATGATAATAAAGTTCAATCTTTATCAAACTTAAAATAACACTTGTCAGTTAACATTATCAAGCACAAACACCCCCTCCCTTCAGGTATGTAGATCATAGAGACAAAAATAATAATCACAGAATTCATTTTGTATGGTCTCAATACCATTTCAATTTTACAAATGTAATGTAACATATGCCTAATGACATTGAAAAGATAAAATGTAGTTGCTCCATCTTATTACCACTGTTTGAATAAACTGAAAGATATTTTAAAATAGAAATAAATGAAATTAAGATAAGAAGATATTGATGAAATTTGAAGTTCAAATGTGTTTGAACTTGGAAGGAAACAGATTTTTGTGCTAATCACTTCCCCTCAAAGGCTTGTTGAACTTTGCCCAACATGGTTGGTTATATCCTTCCTTAAAATAGCAGAAAGAGTTCATCTCTGTCCAAAAACCTTCTTCCTGTCACATCCTTCTGTCTTCACCTCATCCATCTAATCGAGGGAAACCTTACAACAAAATATTTATTCAAACCTACTTCATTCTTCTTACATGGAAACAGTGAAAAAGTACTCAGACATCAACAAATAAACATTCTCCTAAGCACATCTAAGGCCTCATGTCTTGTCACTTCTTGAAGGCCCTAAAAACTACCGCAATTTAAAGACTATGCAATGTTTATGGCAGCAACGTGCCAACGTATCAAAACTGGGCGATTCAGAGAATTGTTCTTCCCTCTACCCCCTTGTTTTGTTTGGGCTGAGGGTCGGTGAGGTTTGGGGGCCTACGTGTGGAAACGCAACCAGGCAGCGGGATGGGGGAATACTCTGCTCTGATCTCCTGTCATGTCTGCTATTGTCCCTCCATATTTCACTGTCGCCCTGCAGAAGTTCCACTCCCCCTCAGATTATACCCAGCTACTGGTTTTAATACGACAGAACATGGAAATAAAAACACATGATCCACTGCAATTTGCATGAATACCAGTAGCGGCGGCGAGTGGAAACATTCCGACTCATATTTCTATGCTTTCTGGGGTATTGGGTTTCAATGGCATAATGAAAAAATGTGATTGCCTGTATTAAAATACCAGCAAAGTGAGAATTTGATGATATAAATCTTATCCTCAAGATGCCTCCTAGCAACATGAAATACATAACCATCGTGTCATCATTGATTTGAGATGATATATCTTTCAAAAATATGGGTACAAAGCCTTGTAGCCTGCATGTGAACCCCCAAAAGTGATTTGTTAAATAAACAGCCATTCCTGCAAATACCATTCAAGTACATGATTGTATGTTAATTGCAGTTTGCTTTAAGTGCTAGATAATTAAGTGATTTTATCATGTATCAAAGGAATAGTCCAATGTTCTCTACATGAATGAATTAAGAAATAAACATTAATGCCTCACATTCATACTTATTTCTTTCTTTTTCACATGTCTCTTCAGCAATGTTGCCCATTTGGTTTCTTAAGTTGATTCTTTGTGTATTTCTTTACTTCCTTCTCTCTCTCATTCTATCTTTCTCTCACACACATTTGTGTCTGCCTGCCTCTGTGTATAGTGCCCTCTTTCTATCTTTCTCTCCCTCCTTTGCCCTGTCTCTTTCTCTCATTCTTCCCCTCTCTCTCTCTCTCTCTCTCTCTCTCCTTCTTTCTTCCTATTACTCTGTTTCTCTTTCCCAATCTCTGTCATCCCTGTCCTAGGGTTCACGTAAGAATCGCAGGACTCACTTGCATCAAATAGATGTGTAATAAAGGCCATCACAGGTCGGCTGAGTATCATTCAATATCACTGACACATCCGTATATTCGCCTCTGGAATTCCACCGCCTGATTCTGTTGACCCAGCCCGAGCGCGGGTGAGTGAAATTTATGTTTCCAATCGCTCCTCCCCGAGTTGGTTTAAATAGTGAGATGATGTATCTCCTAGCACAAGCCTCCGATCTGTATTATGTCTATATTGCATGAAACTTGGCATGCTCCTTTCCCCAGTGATAATTTTGGTTACCTTTTTCATCTTCTCGTACATAAATGAAAATAGTCAGATACAGAATGAATGAACACATCTAAGGCCTTATTATATAGTCCAATCTATTTGATGTGATAACAATACAGAACGGGTGCATAAATAGCTCAAAACTATGAGGATAGATAAATAGGGAGAGGCGACAGGGGAGAAAAAGAAATATTGAAATAAAAGATCGTGCTAACATATCTGTTTTTATTAAACATTTACAAAATAAAAGAAGAGTTTTTATAAATAAAGCACTGTTCATAATTATCATGCTGCTGAGAATCAGATTGTTGTAGCTCTTTATGCTCATGCGCACACCCTCCAACGGAAGTTTCAATGCCCATATCTAGCTCCAACAAAAGATAACCTTCATCTTGTAGTTTACTTTGCATCTTGTAGTTTACATTGCACCATGTATAGGAAAAACATGCATGATTGTGAGTTTTTCTGCAAGCTAGTTCACTTCCTATCATGTATTGGGGATAGCCAACACATCCATCTACTGTGATTATTCTGCCTTCTCCCCTGCGTCTCGAGTTTCAAGTATCCGATGATGATTTGCAATTCTGCGGCAGCCAATTGTGCGACTCCTCTGCCCTGGTAATCTGCATAATGAATGGCTAGATGCTTGTGAAGCTGCTGTAAACAGCGGCAAACACTGGCAAACACTGGCAATCACTAGCCATACCCTGAAAAGTGGTCCATAAGAATATGACGAAAACCCTCATTTCTGAGAAAAGCTGGTCGTGATGAAAAGTCTTCATCTTGGAATATATAATGCCCCACGCGTTGTTCCTGTTCTCTTTCTCTATCTTTAAGACTGTGTTGTGCAAATACAATATGCTTTTTGCAGGATCTGTATCACTGTGTCTGCGCCTACTGTACAAGCCGACTCCTATATTTCTTTGGCATAGAATTGTCCTGCTTTATTACAAATTATCTTGTCTTTTTTTACATTAAAATCATTTCATCATTTTACATCTCTTAAAACACCATTTAATACTATGAATCATAAATTTTGAAGAAACATGTTCGCAACTATTTTTTCAAATAATCAACTCAAGGGTAATTTCAATCCCCTATGGTATGTCCCATAGAATCATTCTTGGATTACATAATACATCACTGTCATGATTACACATTCCAATAAGTGACGCACAAAGCTACCGAGACCGCTTTAGGTCGATTTTTTAAAAGTAGTTTCTATCGTATTATGAAAAAGAAAGAAACTATCGGTATTGAAAAGAAGGTAGGAAAATAAGTCATTTGGATTTTCCTAAAGCACTATTCTTCCCCACTAAAAAAAAAAGGCCCTAAGATTCAGGTCTCACCACCTCTTTTAGCTTGTCAATTTCAGTTCACCTACTTTCCCATCCATCTTAAGAAAACATAATTTAGTTGCAAGCGGCAAACACTCTCTTCTGCCTTATCCCACTCACAATACATGTCCGTTAATGTTTAAACTTTTGAACAAAGACGATCACCACCACAAAATGAAAATCAATTTTCTGCTCCAGTTCCCCAAACTGGCCTCCAAATTCAAAGCCCAAAAAAGGAGTGTTAAAAGGTAAAATGCTTTTGTACGCTAAACCTTATGCTATGGTTGGAAAGTCCCGAGGGTTAATGTAAGTGCACTTCCCCCTTATCTAGGATACCTGAAGTGCAATAATCCCATAATATTTTGAGTTTTTCACATAGGTTTGAAAACTTCACATCAATGAAACGAAAAACATCTTACTGTATTTCACTGTTAGTATTTGAAAAGAGTGGAATATTATTGTAATCCAACACATGTGCACTTTTTAGAGATAGTGAAGTCAAAAGATTGAAACTTTCAGAGTTAAATGTTTCATATGTCCTCTGTTTGGGTCAAGAAAGACTGTGACTCATATACTGTAACACATGTAGAGTTAATGCCCTCATCATTCTCTTATTTGACAATACATTTAAGACAACAAAAGAAAAATGATTGGATTCAATTATCGTAAAAGATAAGGATACGGATGTGTCACCATAATAAAATCTATTATTTTGCTCAGCATGAATTTGGCCTCGCAAACTTACAAGTTAAAATCTTTATAAATACAGTAACACAAGTGTATATGTAATTTGATATACCGGTATGTTATAAACTCAGTTCACAATGCTATCTTGACCAGATATCTCAGATATATTCATCTGTTTCTAAATAGATATTGAGTGCACACATAAAGGTTAAGGGGCTTTTCAAAGGAATGCTTAACAATAGGACCCCAATCAGTTTCAAGAAGTACCCAGAAACATTTGAACAATATGCTTTTTGAAATAGAAAGTTCATGTTACAATAGAATTACATTTATACTTTTGATGATATCATAACATTTCCTCAAGGGTCCTACTAGGGATACAAATGCCAGTTTTTAAAAAAAGAAATCAGACAAGAGTACAGGATTGTGACCAAGCTATATAAACACCATCCTGATAAGAAGTCTAAAATTGAACCAGGTTTCTGTTTAATTTTCTCATAAAAGGATAAAGGATTACAATTTTAACAAAGCCATGCAAGAAATACTTATATATTAATATATGAAATCTATAATCCTGCTTCAACTTGATGAATTGTGTACTTCTTTTCTGTTAAACATACACTAAAGCAAATGTTTGTGTGATTTATTAATTTGGTATGCCATACTTTTAATCATTCTATATTTTAACAGAAACAGCAACAGTGTCTGGCAGAAAGAACAGTGTATATTGGATAGCCTGAAAAGATTATTTAAAAAATCTTCCATGATTTTATAGTATCACTTCCAGAAGAATTCTACACTGTTACAACAGAACAAAATCAGAACTGTGTCTGCTTCCCTTCTATTAATGACCATTCATCTCTGAAAGGTCAGATTTAAAAAAAATGAAATTATCCACATGTACACATTTTTGTAATCTGAAATGGAAAATTACAAACATAGTGAAGCCCATTACAAAGTTAAAATTAAAAAAAAAAAAAGACTTTGCAGGGGAATTTGCCCCCTTCCTTCCTTTTCTCTCAAGAAAATACAAATAAATGAAATACACGGGCTACAAATAGGGAAAACACATTCCATTTAAAAAAAGGAAGTAATTGTAATCCATACAACTTTTATACAAATGTACATTATATATGGATAAAACCTTATAAATGGGAACCCAAAACAGTGGCACAGATCTCACTCCCAAATGCTATGGTTTTAGGAAGTTTGACCTAAGATTTCAAAATTCTTTACTGACCTCATAATTTTCATATATTCAATTTTGTTGTTGAATCCATCAATGCTGTACACTGAGGCAAAGCCCTTTACTAGAGGACAATTATTGGATTAATAATTGAAAAGTTTTATACAAACTGTAGTTAATAATTTACCCCTGAATAGTAGTTGTGTCTAAACATTTCTCTACACAGCTTTCTCACATTCTTAAGGTTTTCATTTTACAAGTACATGGAAATGCTGTAAGAATGAAAAGGAGAAAAGAAATATTTTCCAAATAAATAAAAGGTTACAATTAAATAAACAGAATGGTAACAGAAGCCAATACAACAAAAGAAATGAACCTAAAATCTTGCTTTCTCTAAATTATCTATGGGTAACAAAAATGTAAATCTGTAAATTTGGGTCCATTCACTGCAAAGTTTAACATTTTGGTATTTCCAATCTAACATATGAAAAAAGTTTCAAAGCTACTCCGCATGTACACTTCTACCAGGCTCACCCTTGCACGGTACTGTGGTATTATCAAACAAGAAAAGAAAGTATGGAAATTCCCTCGCTTTTTGGCTCACCATTTATTTAGAAGATCTTGGACAAAGCAAGAAAAGCTGTCAATGAAACAAATTCCTACTATTGTTACTGACTACCGTAATGTCTGAGATTGTCATTGACTTGCACATGTCAAGTTTGTGTGTAGAAGTCTTAAAGAATAAACAGGAGAAGAAAAAAAATACTCCCTACAGACATGACCTCTCGGTTGTTGACCTCAATTTACACTTCTTGCTCGTTCATATCATTCTTAATCATATTTCGGCATCATTTAAATTGGCAACTCAAGTGGTTGTGTCTTTGTGGTGTTTGACAGAGCTAAGGATGATAAATGATACTTTTGGTGTTGGTTTTGGCTAGACATGATGGGGGAATAAACATCCAACACAGTTCACCCTGAAGACTACATCTTCTCAAGAGATAACTAAATATTTCAGACTTCATCCATTAGGGAACCCCTTCTTAGCTAGCACCAAGATATTTCTAACCCCTTCAAAAAATTGAAACATCACCATGGAAATTTCTCAGCTGTCATCGATAAGAGTATGATTCGTACCGAATGGAAGTTGGAACTGTATGATTTCTAGTACACACCAAACTTTGCCTAGCCATATACACGAGGGAATAACCTGTCCAAATGGTGAATGCCCTGGCAACAAAACTTTTGATTAACGCGATACTTTCGAGAGGTACTGGTCTATCCCCGGGTCTTTTTGTTCTCGCTTTGCCCGAAGGAGCGACCGTCAACTAAAGAAAATTTTCCCCCTTTGTGCTCCACGACAGTTTGTACAAAAAGGCCAATTTGTGGGATCTTGCAGACTTGGATGTGAAAAGAGAAGGGCTGAGCCACGGTTCGTTGGGCTCTGTGACTTTTGGGGTGAGAGGCAACTATCAAGTTTGGATAAGACGGTTTAAAGGGACAAATTAGGAGGGAAAGTCTACACTTATATGCGCTAGTTTCCTACACTTGACGCATTTAATTTTGACCCCAACGTTATAACCTACCTATAGTCTTAACCTAAAACCTGATGGCAACCCGAGACCTAACCATACCGGTATATTTTTGATGAAATAATGCCTGGGGGAACTGTCACTGAAGCATATGTTAGATCATCAATATAGTAATAATAATGATACAGGAAAACTCAACCTATATGAAGATCATGATTTTTTAATATTAGTTCAAGAAACGATTGAAAATTAAACTCAGAATATCTGAAAGCTACAAAGTTGGGAAATTTGAAGCATGCTTAGGCCGTTTCTTCTAACGAGTGAAGCGTTTCAAGCTATCCTTTTACCCATAAAGAGTTTGATGACACTATACAAGTCACAAAGGTTGTTGTGATCTCTCTCTCTCTTCAGTACATTAAGTTTAATGAGTTAACTTTCAATGGGGGGAGGCAATATGTTTAATCCCCTAACAATATCCCTTGACCAGCACTGACCAGCTGTGACCCCCTGAATGATGGCATCATTAAAGTTTTGATTATAAAGGAAATTACTCTCTTTCCTTTATTGCTCAATATCAATGGATTGAGCCAAACGGTTCCCTCTTACCCCTATTCCCCAAACGTCAAACCCTCAAACCCCTTTCTCCCCAGCCATGGTATCAAGTTTATAGGAATAAGACCCTCCTTTAGTTACATTCTTCCACAAATAAGCCTAATCAGCTTTATGCCAAGCTTACAAATCAACGCTGGTCCGTTCAGCAAACACTGGTTGCTCTACAGCCCGGCTTTCAGGGGGTTTACCAATGAAAGGAAGTGAGATCTTTGTAATAAAAGTAAGTCTTTTACCTACAAAAGAGAACATTTTAAAATTCTTTTGATCAATATCAGGACTTATAGCACTTGATCCATACACAATAACTTCCCAAATGAAATCTAAAAAGAAAATTCAGCAATTTGTAGGAACATTTCAAAACTAGGGTAAGGACCTTATCTCATATATTGAATCCCTCAAGGTTGAAAAATTTATGAGAGAGCGCAGATTTAGGTTCTAGAATACCAATATTACCAAACAATAAAATAGATTTGATTCTCATGGGATATGCTGGAATGAAAGATTAAAAATATTCAGAAGTTTTGGAATGTACAAAAATAAAAATCAGAAAAGAACTGCCAATCTTTTGCACAGGAATACGCATTCAATCACAAATACATTCCAGTGGAAATTTCAAGGCTGGAGTTAAAAATCTTAAATTTGGGAATTGGGATCCAGAATATATTATCAAATTAATATTTTTTTTCAGAATGAAAATTTGTCACAGAAAGTTTCTTATAATAATTACAATATAATGAAACATCTGAATAGATATAAAAAGAAACTTGATAAAACCAGATCGAAGGGAGACTAACTGATTTGATTGGAGAGTATGTTTCTTTAAAAAAAAATGATCCATCCCTGTTTGTTGACAGTCGAATGATTCTGAAATGATCTTTAACCCTGGAAAGCTATTAAAGACCAAAGATCTTTTTAAATACTGTCATGGTTAATGATTTTGATACTACTGTATTGCATCTATAGACATTAATCATTCTATATCATGATACAATTGACTTACATTGTATTTATATATATATATATATATATATATACCTATTTTCAAATTTAAAAACCTCTTTGCCATGAATAGAAATAAAGATAAAACACCGGACTACACTGTTAGGTTACTGTTTTGCAAGATTTTCACAGTTTTTTTTTTTTTTTTTGGGGGGGGGGAATAGAAAGAAAAAGAGAGATGGGGAGAGAGAGAGAGAGAGAGAGAGAGAGAGTGAGTAAGAGAGAAAGAGAGAGAGAGATGTTGTTGTTGTTGATGGTGGTTTAATGGCGATTGATTCTCCATCGCTGATTGGAAAATTTCTTATCAGGCAGAGTGAGAGTATGGACTGAGGGGTGCTATACTTTCCTTGTAAAGCATTTACTAATGTGTGAAATGTAATTTTTATTTTGAATGTAAGTTTTATGCCCCACTGAAATATAGAAATCAAAGTATATAATTGGGGCATCAAGTTGTTTAAAACAAGTTTGGCTTTTATGGTATTCTTATCTATCAACAATTTCCCCTATTCTTCTGTCACTGAACATTAACAGACATAGTATTTGTATCTGTGCGAGAAATGGGGACTGGTAATGAGGGATGAAAGTGAGTGGAATAGCCCAAAGCAAAATGATAATTAATAACAGGACCAAGTTTGACAAGCGACAGAAAAATATCCAGAAGGGCGAAGGGGTTATTGGAAAGTGTTGATATATATTGATTGCTATCTTAATGTCCCGTAACTTACTTTGTGCTCAGTCCTAGACCGCCATTCTGAGTTTATATGCTATTTTTAAATTGAAAAACCCAACAATATGATGCTTTGTTCATTACAAAAAATAATTATGAATGTCTAAAGGACTAAAAGAAGAGTAGTGGTATAATTACATGCTGCAAAGTAAAGTGTTGATTGGTTCTTGTACTTTGGTTATGAATTTGCTTAAGCTTCATTTCATGTACAATGTCCTGAACATAACAAAACAAAGAACATCGATAGGTCTACAGATTTACATTTTCAATTCCATTTTTGAGTATGTAGTAAGTGGTAATCCTTGTTAGATCATTTCAAATCATGTAGCTCTTTCAAATTTCTCTTACAAAAGACATACCACATTTCCTGGTGCATTGAGTTTATGAAATATAGTTTTCCTATCTTTCTTGACCTCACACAGACAATGATAAACTGGGGTCATGACCTTCCGAGTCTGTTTAAACATAGGAATTTGAACGTGATACACGTTTACACAATAAACATGTCAGTCATACCCATCTCAGCATACATGTGGGATTAACAAATCAAAATAAAGAAATGAATGGAGATAGATATTGTATGATCTGTCTTTTTTGAATGAAAGTGCTTTCTATCTGGTCCACCATACATCAATACTAAATGAATTTCAAAATCTGTACTTTTATCAATTCAAGTGTAAACTAATTACAATTCAAAAGAACAGAAAATGCAGTTCAATGCTACGGGTATTCTCTTTTTTCTTCATACTTACTTCTTATAATCATCAGCCAATAGAAAGCTTGTTGAGGTTTTGTAAGGTTCATTTTATACATTCCAGCTGTGCACAAATTATTTTGTTTCAGGTTATTAGTACATGTACACTTTAAGATGTCTTGCCAGCTTCTTTATAAATGCAGTGCACTATTGTGATAGAAGGAAAAAAACTACTAAACTAACTTCCTTCTCAAATGCCTGACAGAGATTACACTCAAGGGTCCCTTGGACAAACAACACACAGACAAATGTAGGGGGGGGGGGGCAATGGTAAAAAAAAAAATACCTAGGCCAAGTGCACTGGGGTCATGCTAAATATGTTATCATTTAGGGTCACATATGGGACTAAGAAGCCAAAGATTTAAAAGATAAACATTTGTGTAGTTCTAGGACAGCAACCAAGGGGGAATTTAATTCATCTTTGACACTTCTGGAAAAGTTGATTTTGAGGACACAATAAAATTGAAACTAAATTCATCTGTGTTATGTACATTTTATGACTAGTCTGCTAGGCCTAGCTTACATTATAGGTGGTATTAATGATCATTAATGATCAATCATTTATTACCTGCTTTAAGATGACAATTCAAATGAATAAAATGTCTTTTTAAGGTTTAAGTTTAAGCATATTTTTTCTGCCAATTCTTAAATATCATCCCGGTAGCCATATCCTTTCATAGGTGAAGGAACCAAATTGAAAAAGAAGAAAAATCATTCTTTCTTGCCATAATGCAAATCCTATAATCCACTTGAGCTCATGAATGAAGGGAAGTAATTGATATTTCCTTGATTGATGAGTGAAGGAAATATTCAATTTCAATGGATTGGAAGAGGAAATAATCGCAATACTTGCAGTTTCCAATTTTAAAGAAAATCACTCATCAATTTTGCCATGTACAAAGAGTGTAAACTTTTGACCTTGGCTTTGAATAAATCATTTCCACATCATTCAAAGTATGATTAGAAGATACATTATGTTTGGATTTCTCATTGCAATTTAGATATATTTCTTTTCAAAATTAACAGGATATTGTAAAGAAAGATGTGATCATGTCAATATTTTCCTTTCTTGTGTTAATCACATGTTGGTATTCATCTATGATTGCATGTAAAAATAACTTATTGTGAGCTAGATGTTATTTTATAGACAAAGATAGAATAGTCATATACCACCGAATCAACCCAATTGAGGCCTACATTCTCATTCCCTACACCACAAGTCCATTTGTTCACTATAGTACTTGTGATAATCATAACAAGAAGTTTTCTGAATTCACTTTCCAAAGACTGATCAAAGCACAATTACTATAGTGACAAAACTCTACTTTGATTGAAAATGTAATAATACATTTATAGTTTGATGGGTGTTTTTTGCAGTTATTGGATAATTTTTGTTTTGTTAACTTCAATAAATCATCCATAGTTGAAAACAAATCATGGAATTCCTCACTCTTTTCACATATAAGGCACAGGCTTCATACCTACTACTGCATTCATGAGCAAACATTAGTTGTCTCAGAAGCGGGCTATTCCATTTTGTAGCCAGAGGTAAGGTGAGAACAAGAATGTCAGAGGTCAAAGTTGAACCCACATCTTCTGCGTTTCAATCATCACCCTCATTAGGAACTTACAGATGTGAGCTTTGTTTGGTAAGAAATGTGCCTAAAATCCTGGTCTTGGTATACCTTACTCCTGCTGAACCCTAAAAAAAAAAAACTATTTCAAATAATCCAGGATTTCTTGTCGAAAAAAAAACATTTCCCCAAGGATCAGGATCTCATCAAAATGCAATCCAATCAAACAAAGTCTTGATTTGAGGGAATTCAAAATGACTTGATTCGGTGTTCCACAGCTGGTCGAAGACGCCTCAAATATTGTGAAAACATCTCATTTATGCAGCCAGGGTAGAAGGCAAAGACCATAACTATTTTCTTTTGATTTCCTCTGAATGCCTGAATAAAAGGAGTGACTGTTCTTTTGATTAATAGAAGTGCTACCAGTTTTCTTACTTTCGATCTTATGCTCTTTTGCTATTTGACTAGATGAGTCTTCAACACAGTAGCATCAGGAAAAAAGTTAAGGTGAACTCAAGTCTCAAGGTAAAGGCAATTTATGGGATCATCATATTATTTCTCCTTAAAAAAGGCAAGCTTTTACAAATATGTTCTTAAACAAGGTGGACAAGACAAGAGATGAAAATGTGGCAGGAATGTATTGATTCTTACCTGAATCTTCAGCAATGACAATCAGCTCGAACTCATTTTGGTCCTCATAATCCAAGACATCGGTGACCTGGATCAGTCCGCTGGTGGAACCGATGGTGAAGAGTCCATTATAATCGGATTCCAAACGAAAGTTGATCATCCCATTCACGCCACTATCAGCATCATCTGCCATGACTTGGACAATGTCGGCATTGGGGAGATTGTTTTCTATAATCGAAGGAGCGTACGAGTCTTCAAACACAGGTGCATTGTCATTGACATCAGCCACAGTTATGGTCACTGTGATGGATGAAACCTGGGTGGAGTATCCCTGATCCTGAGCACGAACGGTCAAGGTGTATGATGACCGTTGCTCATAGTTCAAACCTGAATTAACAGAGATCACTCCAGTGACTGCATCGATAGCAAAAGCACGACCGCTGTCACCACTGAAGATGGAATACCTGATGACAGAGTTCAGTCCCTCGTCAGGATCAGAGGCTGTGACCTTCAAGAACTCCAGACCAATGGGTGTGTCTTCATCCAGAGTAGCTTCATAGGGTGTCATACTGAATGCTGGTGCATTGTCATTGACATCGGTGATGTAGATTGTGACGTTCATGGTGCTTGACTGAGGTGGGGTGCCTTTATCTGTTGCCTGCACCAGTAGAGTGTACGAGGACTCGGTCTCGCGATCTAAAGGACCAGTCACTTGCATGTTGCCTTCAACTCTGCTGACAGCAAAAGGCACACCTGGTGTCAGTAGGTAGTACTCTACATAGCTGTTCCGCTCCACGTCATCATCCTCTGCACGTAGGACCATGATGATGACATTGGTACGGGTGTTCTCTGCGATTTCAACAGAGTCAGGATTGGTGAAGCGAGGAGCTTTGTCATTGATGTCGGTCACAATGATGGACACCTGTGCTGTGCTAGACCTTCTGTCCTCAGGGTCGAGGGTCATGTCGGAAGCAACCACTTCCAGGTTGTAGAAGGACTCTGGCTCTCTGTCCAGGTTCTTGATGGTCACTATGGTTCCATTGGGATACACTGTGAACCTCTGAGATGGGTCACCTGAAGCAATGTTGAACTGCAGCTCTCCATTCGATCCTGCACAGAGAAAGAGGAAGACAACAAGAAACAAAATACATTTAAAATTCCACAGTAAAAACATTTAAAAGAAACATACTAATATTTTTATTTCTGTCTGTCTTAAACAACAACTAGCTGCCAGTGTGTATCATGACTTTAATTCTGACCTTGCATGATAAACAAAGTCACATTCGAACATCATTGGAGAAGAGAAAAAGTTGTCACCGCTTAACATCGCAATTTCCTTGCTTTTTTCCTAAAAAACATCATCCATGCTTCTTATCGTTTGAACATCAAAGCTAGCTGAGCTCTCCATTAACATCATATGCAAACGGCAATTAGCACCTTCACCCTTGTCCCTCCACACACGGCAGTCATTTGATTGGAACAATCTTGTTCAAACCATTCGATATACCCAGGCAATCCCCTTCATATCCCGCCTTACCCCCCAAAGAGGGTCTAAAC
This sequence comes from Hemicentrotus pulcherrimus, assembly GCA_003118195.1. Lineage (NCBI taxonomy): Eukaryota > Metazoa > Echinodermata > Echinoidea > Camarodonta > Strongylocentrotidae > Hemicentrotus > Hemicentrotus pulcherrimus. Next base: position 59,605 of record BEXV01000537.1, on the reverse strand, counting down.
CTGTCCAAGTTCATCAGAACCAGGTCTCATTTTTCACTGACAGCCCTCGCTTTGAAGGTCACCCTTTTCAATTTTGTGGAAAATTTTCATTCTGAGGGAGAGATGACAGAGAACATCTGCTTTAAAAGATTGGAGATCGAGGTTCACAACAAATTTGATCTATAGTGGCATAGATTACCAAAAACTTAAAATAAATGTTGCAACATTTATATTCATTTCAGCAAAATCATATCATCATATGTCATCTGTTTGCCAGCCAGAAGAACATTAAATCTGATCATTTTTACAAAGAGTCAACACATTTCTGGCTCCAAACAAATGATATTCAGTTAAACAAAGGTTAAGGTTTTGATTATAATATTAAATACCTAGTACCACTTTCTCATTCTAACTTCAACAAAGTATGCAAGATACCTTGTATGTCCCTCATCAAATCATGATGTTGGTTTTATTTTAAAAAAGCCCAAATAGATGGTGGGATGAGGTGGCCGAATTATCAAAATGGATAATTCCTTGAGCTACATTCTAGGACAGCAGTAGACCACATCCTCTTCGGAATCTAACCATGATCTAACGTCTCCTGATATCATGTACATTGTGAATCATGAATCTAGCTTTGATTTAAATTTATGTATCATATGCACTGGGAGGATACAATGGGGGCCTCATACCTATCCTCTGACTACCATTCCCACCTGAACTTTGTAAGCTAAAAAACAAAAAGGCTTCATTGCAAATAGTCCGTACCTCAGGGGACGCTCGCTGCGGCTGCTTTGTTATCGACACTGCACCAGCCCCTTAATCTTCTGACAAAATGCATAGGGGTGTTTCATAGGCTCAGCGACAAATTACAAGGGTCCTTATGTTTCAAACTTAGGCCAAAGAAATGAAGTCACATTCCTGTGACTTGGAGAGAAGTTTTGTCAAGATAGAGGCTTTTGATGTAATTTATTCATAATTTTGACATTCCCCCGATGCATGTCGAGATCTCTCGGCACTGATGGAATGATCCAATTCTTTTTCTTTTTTGCAAAAAAACAAATTGAGTTTTAAATCCGTAGTATTTCTGGCCCAGTCTTCTGTTGCCGATTGCAAGATGTGTTTTGATATTGTTTTTAGTGTTGCTGGCGACATGGTGTCTGATGAAAACATGATATTAATGCTTTTGGGAGAGAGATTTAGCAATTATTAAATTGATGTTTCCTCAATTTACATCTAATTCCTCCATTTATCAAAAGGCGATTCCAATGTAATTTTTGGTTTTGTTTATAGATTTGAAGTTTGCTTAGGTGTGAAATTCAGCTGTCAAACTTATGACAAGTTGATCAACTTTGTCTGTATAAAACAACGTTTAAAGACACAAGAGACAATTAATGTGAATTTGCCCCTGAAGAAACACACAAAAAAAGCCCTAGCCCATGTAGAACTTCTGAGTAGCTCCTGTATATTTCATTACTAGGAAAGAGCCCACCCCCCTACAACACTTGTTAAAATTATAACGATAAACATAGGGATATTTTAAGGGACTTGTGAAAACGAGGTAAGATGGGGAGATTTCAAAGTTCTCTCTAAAAAGGTTGCCAGGAAGCTACTTTTTATTGATGCAAAAGTAAGATGACATTTGCCCTTGGCCTCATTATCTTTTCTCACTTCTCCCACAATAGAACAATGATCTTCTTTTCTCCTAAACTATAGAAATATGACAGGGTATGATCGAAGCATACTTCCTTTATCCTACAAACATCATGATATGATTGATGAGGCTAAATCCTGTCGATTGCCGTTTAGATTCTGAAGATGCTCAGCCCTGCTTAAGCACGGTCCCAAATACATCAACACATATTATCACCTACAATAGGATCAGTATGATAAATTACTTTTGAATTCCACCCTTACAAATACCATAGGGGTGGGGGTCATGTTCTGGTGGATTCATAGTGAATTGACAAAGGGGGCAAAGATCCAATGAAGCTATTCCCTCTAGGCCGTGATCGATGCATAGATCGTCCTATTTTTATGCCGAGCGATACAGACACCAGAAGTATAAAGCATATTTGTTTCCACCATCTTTTTTTCTCTGTCTGTCTGTCTGTCTGCATCCCTTACTAATTTCCATTTTTCTTTCCATCTTTCATCCCTCTGCACTACTTGATTTTCTGGATTAACTCTGCATGCGATTGAGGCTGCATGATAATGTACAAAGGATTAGCTAGAGACGCATAGAGCATTAGAAATGCCACTGCGTTGCCTGGTATGTTGGGATGAAATATAGTTATTTAATCTCGCTCACAGCACAGTCCCGTATCAATATTTCATCAGTACGGACACATTCTAAAGACACAACCCTATTTTCCGAGCATAATACATTTGCCATCAAGCATGATTAATTACCGGGAAGTTGAAAAGAAATGAGTCTAAAGATGTTTAATAGCTGAGGAGGAGAGATTTATAACTTTATAGTAATTGTCACACCTGACATGAATTAACATGAAAAACATAATCTCATGTTGCAACAACATTAACACATACATCAATTTGAATTGAATACTGCACTGCTGGAATATCTTGTTGAGCAAAGCACTTGCATACACTGTATATGGTACCAGAGTTCCCTTCTTCTTGTGAGGTAATGTTCCCACGTGTAATAAACGATTTTGAAATAATAGAATGGATAGTGCATTGTACTTTTTTAATTTTCAAACAAACTAATCATTTTTTCACTAAATGCTTGGTCTGTAATCACAGACTCTGGTTTGACTATTAATTAAAAATCATGTTGCTCCTTGCAAAGGCTGAAACAAAATAGTCTATAGCTTATAGTTCAGACCATGTGTTTAATGCAAGACCGACAATGGTTTGCACATGTATGCAAAGTTGCAAACTACCAAAACTTTACTACTGATGTTGTGTTAATGAGTGCAGTATTATCCTGAAGATAACCTGTCCACTTTGATACATATTTTTTAATGACGGAAGCAAACTTGACAGACTGCAAGAAAATTCAGGATATATTCGACCTCTCTTGTTAACAACGCTTTTTGATGTCAATCTGTGCATATTTGTCAACAGTGACAACTTTTAGCCCCAGTCTGTACATGGTCAGATCCTATACCAGAACAAAACTGTTACTCTTGACCAAAGGACTTGTTTGAGGAACTTGGAGGAAGGGAGAGCTTTAAAAACTAGGGCAATTTTCAAATTAATGCAAGCCCACAGCTACCTGGCTAGACTCGGGCACCTGCAAAGCAAATTAGGGTTGCAACGATTCTATGAAAACTGTTCGATTTGAGGTATTCTCCTTGAGCTGGAATCATGGCTTTAGACTTGACTCTGCACTCGATGAAAAGTGGGATCAGGAATGCCTAAGGTATTTGGTGGAAACCCCCGACTGTGGAATGCAGGCTCCCGAGCGATGATTGGGAAGGGGTGTGGAGCGGGTCTCGGTAAGGGGTACATTTGGCCGAGATTGCCAAGATTAGGGGGCATTTTTTATCCAGTTGATAAGAAAAAGGCCTTCGCAGAGATTCGTAATTGGCCCCTGAATTATCAAAAACATTCGGACAAAGGGTCTGTGTTCTATACTGACAAGTTGATCATAATCATATTCATTTGCCAGCAGTATATTGATGAATCAGCACAGATCACAAACAGGAAATTAAAATTTTAAAAAAATGGTAGATTTCATTTACACCATTTTGTTAAAAGTGGCATTGCTTTTAGTCTTTGTGCTACTTCGTACAGTGGACTGAATTGTGAACACCGTTTGCTATGAACTTTTTGGGTCTCCACTAAGGTTGAATATATCCACATATCAATTTTCTAAAAGTCATCTCCTAACTAATGCTATATTTGCTAACTTATCTTTTGGTGATGGCGTTTCAACTCTTATCTTGCTCTGATCAAAATTTTGAACCAGCAAAATCACTTGAGTCAAATTTCCTAACATGAACAGTGTCTATGGAACATTATGCTACCAAAAATTTAGCAGTCAAAGAAGTCAGTACCCAGCAAACAAAGAGTTTAATAACAAATAATAAAAAAAACCTTCCCCTACCTGAATCAAGATCAGTGGCGGTCAGGGTGACAACTGAAGTGCCGATGGCCACATCTTCAGGCACTTCTTCACTGTAGTCTATCGGGTTGTAGACCGGATCATTGTCATTCACGTCCTCCACATTGATGTAGACTGTCGCTGATGAGCTCCTTGGAGAGGATCCTTTGTCTGTAGCCATTACAGTCATGAAGTAAAGCTGCTTCTGTAATTTGTATTGTAAAAAAGCATATTGTAGAGTTGGTAAGGTTTACAGTGAGGGTAAAAATAATGAATTGTACGCTAGGAGTACTAGGCATATAAACAGTATTTTTCACTTCCTTTTCTCTGCAAAAGTAGTTAAGTAATTATCAAAAGTTTGTTTGTTTGATTCATAGCATGAATCAATCTTTGGCAAAGGCTGAACATTCCCTCATCAACTCCTTGAGATTTTTCTCCTCTGAAAGGATGTCATATTTAGATATTTAAAATATATAGATGATAGAAAGAAAATTCTCATCTCAAAGAGGTAGATTTTCTTCATTAACCTCTGTATCATTTCTTCCTAGTTTTACTGAAATGATTTTAATTTGCAATGATCAACTTCATGTCATTACCACTTCATAGTCGAGACTTTGTTGTAGCCTGAAAGCTCCTGTCACGGGATCCAGATAGAAGACATCTTCTCCAGGCGCTCCTTCTTCGACGACAGAGTACACCACTTCCCCGTTCAAGCCCGCATCAGGGTCTGTTGCCACGACAACACCAACATCCTCACCCACCATCTCATCTTCCGGAACCAGGAAGGAGTAGGTTGTCAAGGAGAACACCGGATCGTTATCGTTCTCGTCAAGGAGATTGATGTCGATGGTGGTCGTCGAGGTCAGCATGCCGTCGGATGCCTGGAGCTGCAGCTGGTAGACGGCAGAGGACTCCCGGTCGACCACGCCCCTGGTTCTGATCTGCCCTGTGGTGGAGTCGATGGAGAAGAGGTTGGTGGCACCGTCGACGATGCTGTAGAAGATGATAGTGTCCAAGTCTGCATCCGTTGCCATGACAGTCTTAACGGGCGTGTTTGATGCCACATTCTCCCTGATGGAGGCGGTGTATGGACCGTTGGTGAAGACAGGTGCATTGTCGTTTTCATCAAGTACATTGACAGTAACCTATAATGATAAGAAACGAAACAAATAAAGAAAGGCATTTAATTGAGTTTGCATGAAATCTTCTCGCTCTCTTTGTTCTTGTAATAGTACCATAGACGTGATACTAAAATCTGAGGTGTGTGACAGGGGCACTATGTCATCTATGCGTGTATATTTTCATAGTTTCCTAAGAAAATCATTGCTGACCTTGGGAGCCAAGTTGAACAAACCTTGGTTAGAATGGGGCCTTCGGATTGGATTTCCAGCCATAAATATTATTAGAAAGTGGGAAAATAGTGCAATGTTAAAGACAATCTAATTTGTCATGCTCTCCCCAAAGCTACTACAAGCTCCCTGCCCTTCACCTCCTGACCCATGTTGGTGTTATGTTCATGAGCTTCCATGGAAATTGTAAGAAAACAAGATGTCTATTTCTTTCGCTCCCCTACCATTCCCGTTATGGGGATCAGTGCGCAGTGTTTGGGTTGGAAAGGGTTAAAAACTATGTGCTGCACCTGAGCATTGTTTTCTCACACACTTCACTCATCACCAGGACCTATGAAACTCCAAATGCAGGCAGTGCTGACAATGGGGTGGAGGGGAATCCAGCATGAACATTTGAAAACATGGATAGCCTTTCAATCATAACATTTCCACTCCTGTTGCTACTCTTGCCACTCTGGGAACAACATTACATGCCGAACCCGTGACTTCTGCCTGAGAAAATAGCCTGGAAGAAGTCACAGGTATTGTATGGCAGGTTACCATGACAACCACCATCCATCAACTCCATCTACTTAATCACACCATCCTTGTTCTCCTTTAAATTTTTCGTTTTTTGTTGTTGTTGTTGTTGGATTAAGGACAGAAAGAATGGGAAAGTGTAAAGTCTTGCCTAGAGGGGGTATACACTTCTGTTTCATGCTCTCATCATCAATCATCAACTGAATCATCTGCTAAGAGACAGAGAGTGTTAACTCATATCAGTTTACATGGTGTTAACACCTTTTCAATGGTGTTAACGACCTTCTGGCTCTTAGTGGATGATTTGAGAAAGTGTATAGCCAAGAGCTGGGGATAAAAAATGGATGTGGGTACGCTTAATACCAGTTTGCCAGTACATGGAAGCTGTCTTGTCAATTTGTATTGGAGAGAATGAAAAAATCTACAGGGAATAGGGTTGGGTTCAGGCTGAGGTTATATAATTCATGTGCCCATGTATGGAAAAAGATGTTAGATGCAGAATACGGTATCATTGTTATGTTACTATGTAAGTCTTAATCTTCAACAGTCTCTTGTCTAAATGTTGAAAAAATGTTAAACTATAAATGACACTCATATTTCATCATGACATTCATATTTTAACATCTCATTCATAACCTACCATGATGCTAATATGCATATTGAAGCCATTGCTGAGAATGCACAGTGTATGAATGTAAACAACTTTCAAATATAATGTACTTATGGACTCATGTAAACTAGAAGCATTCGGTTGGATATGTTCCTCACATTTTCACTTGCATCATAATGCAACATTCTTGGCACGATTGCGATTTGTTCTTTTCTTTTCTACCTTTCCTCTTCATTTAACAACCAGGAAACTGTGAGAATTCCTTTCAAAATCTTGGCTAGATTCCTTTTTTTAAGATGCTTAACAAAGGACTAAGCTGGGCTGAGAAAAAGGAGCTACCTGCTACCCATTGTTTACAAGAATAGAAGCTATTGTTCCTGGTCTTTTGTATCTAATCACCGAACAGGTTGAACAATTGTTTGAAGAAATTCCTTCCATACTTTCTCCCACTGAGTAATCATCCTTGGCCAGTGCTATTAACACAACTGAACAATGGAATTACAAGACTAAGCTAAGGCAGGCTCTCAGCTTGTGGAGAAGAAGAAAAGCACTTTTAATCCAACAACTTTTCCTAAAAAAATGTAATTACGCAGTTACCACAGATTCTTCCTGGTTTACTGATCGTGTAATGTAGCACTCCAGGAAATGATCATAATTGAGGATGGGGCAGAGAGAGAGAGAGAGAGCGAGATTGGTAAACAGAGGTGGAGGTACTGGTAGGAATTATCTCCTTCAAGCATTGTGTAACTTATCAGTGGGTACTAATAGAAGAAGCTTCTTTTAGCTGGTGCCAACAGGTTTCGAACAAAGGTTGTAAGGCGATTACAGGTGTATTTTTCCTGTTTGTTCTGATTTTTTTTTTTAAAGATGAAAGCATCATACCCTGCTATGCTTAATCATTCTAAACCTGTGCTAAGACGTGTAAGAATTTGAAATCTTTTGTAATTTAGGACCACTGATTCCACTCAAGATCTTTTCCATTGCAGCTGATCCTTGCATAAAGAATTAAAGGAGACAAGATGGCACTTAATAATAAGTCATTTCTTTGCTTTTCAGTTTACAGAATGACAGGTGAGCTATGAAAGTCCATCTTCATCATCGGCTTTCCATAATCTTCTTTCCATATTTGAAGTGTGACTCATACTTGCTGCGTCAGAGAGAATTATTTTCAACCAACTTCTGATTTACTGTAAATAACTACTTGGTGTGGATGATTTTGTCCTGACAATTATATTATAAAACTGAAAGAACATGAAATACAAGACTATAAATGAAAGGAAACAAAAACCCAGTATCCCCTCCATTGTTCCCCATATCAAAGCCAGAACAAAATCACATTGCAAAAAATACATTATGGATTATATTTAATGGCAATGGTGTAAAGCTTTCCACTTGTCAATTTTAGCCCCATAGGTAGCCTCATTAAGTATCTCAGCATGAACTTGACTACTAGTTCACTGTCCTGAACTTTGAGAAAAAAAAATGAAGGAGGTGGGAGGGGGGGGGGTGTCATCATGTATATTGTGTATCAATATGTACTGGCATATTCATTATTATTGTAAATTATGAAATGTATACATGTATTTCAAAATGAAATGTCTGTTTAGAGTTAGAAGGGCATTAACTCTGTGTTAAAGTAGATTCTATGAGTTAATGCCCTTTTGACTCCAAACAGACAATACAATGTATACATTTCTGCACATTCCATGGAGACCTATAATCTTTCTTTGTCTTCCCTGCGAAAATGTTTTGTGGAAATGTCACCATCTTGAACTATCGCTTCGCTTTTCTCGTTCATCATCCCAGCAATGACAATTTATGGCTTGACTCTAGCACTACTTTATCATAAATAATTCACAGGTTGTGAGACTTCAATCACTTACATTTCGTGTACACTCAATGAAACAGATAGTTGAATGCGAACTTGAACCAATTTTTTTTGTCTTTCCACACATTAAAACAAAAGGAGATCATCAATCATTTTGGTTCTACCTTCTTGAAATTTTGGCAATGGCTGTTTTGATTGCCTCTTTCATGCTAAAGGTATTTGGGTTACAGTGCAATTATCACTCTCTTTCTTTTTTACCATTCTGAGAGGTACCAAACTATCAAAAAGACTGTGTACCGTACAGAGAAGGTAGGGGTTGGGTCCAAGTTCACATCATTCGCATGAGCCTTCTAAAAGTCTCAGTTACTTATGATATGAAGAGAAAATAGACAATGTAAATCCTCAGATCAATCATGGTAGGGCCATTTGTTGACACGACTTTCACTGAGTTCTCATCTCAACTTGGGTACATGTAGGTCTCAAAGAGGATAGAAAGAAGGCATACTTTTAGTGTTTTGTAAAGAAGACGATTTGATAAAAAAAAAACATAGAAAGAAGGAATAGTTTTTTTTTGTTTTGTAAAGAAAACCACTAACATCTCGCAAGATGGCTCAAGTCATGGCCAGGCGAGGGTTTGCACTTTGTGGAGATGCTATATTAAACATGCCGCTTCATGCTATTGTCAAAGCCCCCCAAAAAGGTTTTGACTTTGGTATTTAAATTACTTTTGAGGAGCAAGCATCAATGGAAGATAATTGGTTTGGAACTTCTTCTATTAAACACAGAAAAGGATAAGCTTCACCTTGGGGAATATTGGAAAGTGCTTTTCTTCTGTTTGATGACCAAAAGCTACATTTAAAAGAGGGATTAGAGAAAAGACTGGCATTGATATACATCGTGATATTTTTTCCATGGAGAGCCCACATCCACAACCCAGCCTTACTTAAAGTTTGGCAAGATCATCACCAATAAATCTGCAGCAACTGCTTGAAGTTCCACATTTTCATTATATTTCAAATCCTATACATAAATGTTTAAATGTAAACATGTAGAAATAGAATGGGAAGATCTAAAGAACACGCCCACACTGTGATATAAAGATGGAAAGATTAAAGAGGCTCCAAGAAAGGATCTGGGAGAGGCTTTGGGAAAGGCTTCTCCTTCTTCTTTCTTAACTCCAACCACCAACCTGGCCAAGGGGTGAAGGGACAATGGCATCTTATGTAACAAGAACAAAAGGGAGCCTCGGACTGCTGATCTGTGCCCTGAGGGGGACCGCCAAGATCCTAACTGTCTTCATTTAAAGGCAGAGGTGTATGTACCAGGTATACAAGTGCCCCTTCCCTATTCTGTTTCTCCTTCGAATGGTTAGTCTAAGGGCTATACAGTGTGGGTCTACGACTGAAAAAAATATAAAATGGGCATGATTATACATTTTCTTCATTTTAAGTCTTTTTAATCATATCTACTAATGTGAAACCTGTTATGTGATAAGTTGAAAATAGGAATGGAATTTATCCTTGATATCTGATTAAAAGACTAATCTGAAGATCCATGATTGTGAGTAACGTTCTAAGTGGATAACATGGCTGATTGGACAAGAATGTGAAACCTCTCAATATATTGATTTCCATTATTCTACCTTTGGATTTTAAAGTTGATTTTTACTTTAAAAAAGAATGTGAAGCCTTTGTTCCCGTAGAATACAATACATTCATACTTTTGTGTGATAATACCCTAAGGCTTAGCATTTTGATGTCTTATGTGCATATCATTTCAACTGACAAATAACTATTGGAACCGATGGCGATTTACCAGTCGGCATCTTCCAATCTGTGTGGTTAATTGCATGACCATTACCCCAGCTCTCGATCAATTTCTATGAAAATTCAATGTTTTCCAAGCTCTTTCATTTGAAAACTCTCACCGAGAACCATGGGCGCTTGAATAGTGCTACGTAATCAACAACAGGATATTCCTAAGGTATCCCTCCCTCAATTAAACCCTAACAAAGCATGGATTTCTATTAACGAGCTGGTTTTCTGTTCATGTAGTTGCCTTCGAGCCTTGAAGAACTGAATAAGAAATCATCAGTGATTATATCCAACAGAGAATGAGGAACAGTATGCCTTTCTCCTCTTTGATGTAAGAGTTATTTTTCTAGCTGCCCCTAAACAAACCCTGAACATGATAAATGATGCTGGTGAGAGATCATGGTTTGCGCTTTGAAGACGATCAACATCTTCAGAACAAAATGGTGTTCTCTTACTATACTGCTGAATTCTATAAGCCTGAAATTTACATTGATGCATTGATTGTCATAAAAGATATTGTGCAGACAAATATTGCAAAACAACTGCACTTTATAAGGATGTTTATTACACTTTACAGATTTATTATTAAAAAAAGGTGCATTTGTTCATTTTCAAAGTCATTGTCAACATATTTAAATAAGAAATGAAGTAATACTAAATAATACTGAATGAACATTCATGTAACATACTTAAATTTTTTTGTCCATAAATCGGCAATGCTCTGATCTTGCGTCTTTGGTCAACATATATTTAGAGAGAGCTTCATAAATAGGCTTTAAATATTTTGGTATATAATTTCAGGGTTTTTTTTTTTTTTGCAGTGAGAGAAACTATTTACGTATTACCACTAGGCAAGACTGGTTGTAATCCCAACTTTTTTTTCCAGATCAAAGTTCTGAATATATCCTGTCAGCTTGGTTGAATAATAGCTCCAAGTAATGGCAGTGCGCAAGCTTAGGTATTATTAAATCGGCTCGAACAAAAGCCAACCTGCTAAGCATCTTGTACCCGATAGAAATCGGCATCAAATTGGCAGCATTCTTGGGAGGATCTATCAGGGCCTTAACTTGCTTGTCCAGGGATGGGGAGATGAACACTGTCGCCAGATTACCTTCTTCGTTTCTTTCAACAGAAATAGGCTTCATCTCATCCTGACAACAAGAGACTTTGGTCTCTCTTTTGCTCAGCTTCTCAGCAAATCTCCAGGAAAATAGTTAACGGTATATCAAAAAGTTTTCCCGATTGGAGGAGAACTGTCAGCCTACTATAGGCCCTAACAAAAGAAAATGATTAAGTTGTTAACATATAATGACAAGATACATATCTTACATATTTGACCATCTTGTGGTAAGCGTATAATCTATAATAATTTTGTAATTCCCCCTTCTTCTTCTTTTTTTTTGGGGGGG
>BEXV01000537.1:34897-47138 GCA_003118195.1 Hemicentrotus pulcherrimus | reverse complement strand
CCTTTAATGATCATGTTGGAGTTCTGTTCATGTAGACCCAAAGATATTCGTACATGGTTAATTACCATAAGCATCGTATTCCAATAAAATGAAAAAAAATACCTGTAGGCCTAGGTGAAAGGGACAGGGGTAATTTAAAGAACGCTACCCTCTCCTCTTGAAAATACACATGTAATCTGACTTGGGCCATCCATCCTCCAATCCATTGAGGAGGGGAACAATAAGATGGTGTACAATGGTACGCAAACAAATAGAGAAGGGGAACCCAGGCTACTAATCTATAAACAGCTCCTCGATGCCCTCCACAGAGAGTATAGGGCCCATAGTCTTCAGTCCGTTCTGCTTCCATATTATCATGGATAGTGTAGCCGGTCCATGATACTATCAAACCAGAAACTTTGGTGACAGAAAACTTGTAACTAAATAACTTGTAAATAAATAAGGGCGAATTCATGGAAAGAAACTTTGCTAATTGCATCAAAAATCTTAATCGCGATCATTGATTTCCTGTTGTGAAACTTTGGCAAATTTAAATTACATGTACTCATAAAGTTCATGAATATTTCATGTGCTCAAAAGTTTGTTGTAAAATACAGTGTTCTACTCAACAGGGGCTTGACCTTATCAGGCACCAGGGACCTGGACACCCAAAACTTTAAAAAAAAGGAAAAGAAAAGACATTACCGGTAAACATTTCTAATCTGGAGTCTGGACCTCCTGTGACTCCAGTTATAATGTGGAGCCTGGCAGATAAATTGGTATGGTTCATTACATACTTATGATCTTAACACATAGTTATGATCTCCTTTAAGTACAGAAAAGTGTAGCTTACAAATGCATGATCACTTCCAAATTTCCTAATACAAGATATTTGTATTCATTGTTAAGCTGTTAATTGGTTCTCTCATCCTCAAAGAGATCGCATTCCACAACGCTTACTGTTGCTCTGATGCAATTTGGTCATTATAATGGACTACTTACACGTTCACAGGGTCAATCATGATTAATGTCCCCGGCTTTTATTAATGTGGTCTACAATTTAGGTGGCTGGTCTTTGTTAAGATCAATGGTATTGGATGTTTTACAACACAAAACTCAAGAGAGAACATCTGCCTTATTAAATTTCTATCATCGTTAAAAGTGAGAGCGTCTGTGATAACAGACAACTTAGCGTCATAGACGAGGACAAATCAATCAGAATCAATATACTCTCAATGTAAAAAACAAATTTCGCATTGAGCTCCGAGTCCGTTCCTGCCGAGGACTGCATGTGTTCAAATGTGGTTTTTGCGGGGACAGTTCAGTTACTATTTGAAAAGGAGGCCCATAAATGCTAATGATGTTTACAATTCAAGTTACATGTAAGGTCCGCAGATCCTCATGTCCACTTTGAGGGTTCTGAAGTGGCATTCTGGTAGCGTTTTGAAATACCGCACTGGTCTGTATGTGGCTCATTCTCATGCAAACTGTGTTTGTATAGAAGTCTTTTTTGTTTTAAGTGGATATGAAAACAGCCCTTTAAAAAAAAGCCAACTACCGGTACCTACATTGTATTTCTATTATAACATGCATATGAGTTTTCCAGAGGTAAATCACTCTAAAATTGAATTTATCTTAAACAGGCAATGTTTACAAGTATAATGTGTCTTTAACAAAAACTGGTGAATCATAGACCCAACCTCAAGCCATGACTATCGCCTTACACCATCAGTTTTAATATATCATTTATAACAAGATGTGCAAATAACAAACACTCTGAATCAGGAATTAATGGTCAACCACTGTTCTTATCCGAGTCTGACTCTGTCTTTTGGAGCAAACTGTCTGGCTGTTTGCAGCTCAGTGTTTATACAGCCTACAGAAACCATGGTTTGGTTCATACAAACAGATAGATTTACATTTAGTTTTGAGGAAAAATCACAACATTTCAATCATTTAGCATTGTTTACTACCGGGGTACTGGTTTTAAAAACAAAGATAGTTTATCATGAATTTTAGTGAAGAGTCACTGACTTTCAAGAAAAGCTGTCAATAACTTGTTTGTGATTCTTGTTTAACCAACGAAACAAATCTTTTTCTAAAAGAAATACTGAAATTGTATACCATGACAATTATCAACATAATCATGTTCTTGCTACATGTAAACTAATTCACTACTAGTAATTGATCAGCAATCAGTTTTATAGAAAACTATCTTGTAAGATAATATTTATTATAAAAAGCCTTTATCATTTTTTTAATTTTTTTTATTCTGATAGAATAATTATTTTTTTTATTTTTTTAATTACCAGAACCCCTGATTCCCCAACTCCGAAAAATGATAGTGAACATTTAAAAAATCCAGGCAATATTCAAATTAGAGGTTCATGCCATGATCACACAGACTCTCATAAGTGCCAGAAGGGCATTGACACTCATATACAGAGATAACACCATTCTTGCTCACAACAGACCATAGGCCTATGCAGTTTATAGGCTTTATACTGGTTCATGGGAACCTTCCTGATAAGCTAATATTTGATGAGGTCTATTGAGTGTACTGGACATCATTAAGTCATTAGCGAAGAGTTGATGTCTTTATCATGGGTGTCCAACACTACCAGCTAATCTGAACTTGATGATACATGACCATCAATGGAGGGATTTCATCATGGACTTAAATTACTCAAGTCAAGTTTGTGTGTGGATATATCTTAGCACCAAACAGCGATAATGACCAAACAGACTTGACTCTTTGAGCAACACAATACAGCTTTTGATTTATCCTCAAATAAATAAAAACGTGGAAACTAGTTTGGCTTTAAAAGATTTGTAAGATACTAGGCTTGTATGAACATTTTTAGACACATAGATAGAGTAGAAATGACATCAAAATTGTAATAGAAATAGTTATGATGGACCAATTCATCAACAAAAAAAAATGAATAACTAACAATGACAGGTTGATTTTATGACCTACCAACCTATTTCATTAAAAAAACATTGTTAATCTAGTAGTCCTTCAGATGACGCTTCATTTACATGTATATTTACACGCATACAATTCTCACGGTTTTGAATGAAAATTAAATTTATACAAATGAAACAGAGCATACTGGTATTAAAATTGCAGGTACCCTAATTCATTTCAAGTTTAAACACTACTTATATTTGCACAATGCACATACCAAGCATTTTACCAAGATAATATTAACAGTAGGGGGGCACGGCTGAATATTACGGTATTCTAATCATCAGTTACATGAACATTGCATGGAAGACAACATATTTCACGGCTGATGTTCCCTTATAAATGGTAAAGCATCTAAACCGGGGAAAAGATTAGTCAACTCAGCACGAGATACACTCCGCTCTCCCATATAGGCCCCATGTTGAGCTTTTTGTTGATTGGCAAAAACTAACAGAGAAAGAGAAAACTCCTTCCACAAATTTGAGACGAAAGGTGCCGCTCAAAAACATTATTGTGCTTGCTCTGCTCAGATCTCGCCCGCCTTCTATGGCATGGCATAATACTAGGATTTATGACATTGTGCCCAGTTAAAGCAGGTGGAATTAATTGATTCAATAGCCATTTTTTTACAAATTGAATTTTGGTTCCTATACCTTCACCTTATTGATAAACTGTGCATACGCACAATGGAATACAAGTATGAATTGTATGGCAAAGTAAAAAGTGTACTTTTTTAGCTTCCTTTCAATCTGTTGGATTTTGTATTTACAATGTATTTCAGTTGTATATTATTTCAGAGAAAATATTATTTTGGATTAACACCACCCCCTCATTTGTCCTTCCACACTTGTTTATAAAAAAATCTTTGTGCCTTGCTCTCCTCCCATCTTCCCTCGATTCCCTCCCTTCAAATCAAACAGATGTCACCACGCAATCAATTATCATCAGAGTTTTGACAAGATAAAAGAACATGAAGATATGTACAAAATTATCTTTAGTAATGCTACGGATCCAATACACATGTACAACGGCCTGGAATTACAGACAAATTCCATTTTGTTACTTCGATGTACATGTAGTGGTCTATGGTTTTTCACAATCTCTACCGTTATGCAGAAATTACAGGTACATGTGCAACGAGTTTGCATGCAAGACTCTCATGTTTCTACTGTCACCATGGAGATCTCAAACTGAGTCAGTGTCTTTGCAACCGAACACCCTTCAGGCAGGCACATGTAGAATATCTGTGTCGGGTGCTGTCTGGACAAAGGACCCTAAACTGACCAGTCCTCTTGAAATTGACCCTTCACAATGACCTCACAAATTGATTTATGGTTTTCTCTCAGTCCTCTGATCATAATGACCACTAACTGACCCAATGCCATTGGCATTGCTGGATCCTTTCCGCACATGCAAGTCCCTACTTAAATTTATGCCATCGGGGTACAAGTCTACAAGTCTTCAACACAAGTGCTGACAAATATACGAGTGCTTGGGACTACAGTACAGAAAAGTTTGCTCTGGTTGTATAATAACTTGAAATAGATGCTTGAGGTCAGATTTCAACCCTGGATAATAACAAATTTATGAGGAACATTCTCTAAGACCATAATCACTTCACCAATTTTAGAAGGTAGTGGGGCTTGTAATGGAGGTCTGAATAGAGCTCACACATTTTCACAGTTTTGAAGGCTACGCCACAAGACCACAAAACTACTATTACATAAAAATGTATTGTACAAAAAACATTGTGATTGTTTGACACCAAGTAGGATTAGATGGTTAATGGGGAGGGCAAAATAGTTTGGTATTAAACATTACCTCAAAAACAGGTGCAAACAGTCTTGAAAATTAGACTGCATGGAGAAAACCTAACCCCCATTACAACATAAACCAGATGTACATTGAACATTGCACAGAGGGAGATTATTAGGAGTGATTTTTTCTTTCTTTCTTTTCGACTTGTTCAAAGTAATGTGGTACCCCCTTTTTAGATGGATTCTTTTGAAAGGCGACACTAGCCTTAACCGCTGAAGGAATGAGCGGGGCAGTGGTGCCTGGAAAACAACATTAGTGGTGACATTTGATAGAATAGGAGGAGAAATGGGCGATGGAATCCAGAAGTTGGAGAAGCAATCAGGCGGGTTCATAGGAGAGCATCGGCAGAGCGGGTGGTAGACCAGAAGAGAATTATACAGATTTCCAGCCTTCCCATGCTCATATATTATCATTTGGTGTTACTATTGAAGGGAATTTATTTCTTATCAAACAAATACTGTTACAAGTTCAGGAAAATTGACATGATTCGAAAGGTTATGTGACAGAGCGAAAGGGAAAGAGAGAGGGGGTGGGGGAGGGTGCTACAGATAGACAATGATAGAGGAGAGGAGAGAGAGAGAGAGAGATAGAGAGAGTTAGAGGAAGAGAAACAGACAGGGGAGAGGAGGGAGCAAATGGAGAGGAGATCAAACTACAGTATATAAAGGGAAAGAAAGAGACAGACAGACAAAGAGACATGTACATATAGGAGAGAAACAGGAAATACCCGGTAGACAAAGGGAAGGAAAGATGATGAGAAAGAGAAAGATAAAAAGAGAGAGAACATGATACTTTGAGAGGGTATAGAAAATAGGCAGACATATTTACCTCTGCTTAAACACGTTCATGTACACTAAGGGGTAATTCAATTTACTTTCAATCATACCCGTCATTCAAACTTTATTTCCTATTCTTATTAATACCTGAGTCATGAGACGAAACATTTTTGTTAAACCCTGAAAAACATCCCTTCCTCTATTTTGACAGGATAAACAAGACCTGAAAATAAAAGTCTCAGAATGCAATTTAAACCAGATAAACTTTCTTTGTGTGTCCCTCCATTTCATAATGGGATAAAAACTTGCGGGTTATGAATTATATTGGTCTTTTTAGCGACTCTGCTTACTCTTGGCAAATTTATTTTCCAGTTGCCAAGTCGCAAGCTCCCCAAAGTATGTCAAGTGTTGGTCAAGCACAAGAGGTGCAGATGACACAGCATTGAAAGTACACAACACCGGGTCTCCCGGGAAAACTCACAAAGAAATGAACACATTCGGGCCATTCCTAATGCATGAGAAATACAAATTTAAAATTCATAACTTATTGAAGTGGTTGCGACTTGGGGTTGCAGCTAATAACAGGTGTGAGGCAAATAGTAATTTCTGTATGGAATTTGAAAATATTGGCAGACTTGACAATAACCTGTCCTTACATTACATGAAATGAAGGACAAAGTCCTTTTTTAAAGAAAAATAAATAATAACCACAACATTTTGCTCTGGGAAAATTTGTTATTTTGTCATTTCTCTACTTCCAGGGCAATATTATTATCATACTCTGTTCTGAATGAGTAATTTATTTTCCTATCTTACTACTATTATTTGTAAAAAAAACCTTTGAAACTCTAGGCCTATACAATTACAAATGGCTTCAAACAAATTTCTTTCATGTTTTGATGAATTTTCATACCAAGTGGGTATGACATTGTCCATAAACTTGATCATTCTGAGCTGAAAAGAAGGATCACTATTTCGCTGCAAGCAATACATCATTCTTCCGCACAAGATATAAGGCCAATACCCCTGCATGTATTAAAAATATAGATATGAACTGAAAGGTTTCAAGCTTCGAGCAATGTGTTTATATACAGAAGGATTGCTAGCAGTGTGCAGCATTTTTCTTTTTCAAATATGAGTTACCAAGTCATTGGGGTGGTTTGTTTAAATATAAATTTGATAAGAATATCTGCCAAGAGCCCATTTTGCTATTAATGGTCTGTTGAGAGCCAGAAAGGCATTATCACTGTTGAAATAAAGTGATTTAACACCCTGTAGAACAGCTCTAAGCCGGTGATATTTACAATAATATTCTACATGTAGGTAGTAAATATGAAAGAGAAAATGGCAATACATCTGTAATTAATCCTTGTAAAGTTTTTAAAATATATATTCTGATATTTTCATTTAGTATCAGAGACGAACAGCTGTGATATTATTATGCAGGGTCAAAGTTCAAAGGTATCAATTATGAGAAAGGTTGACAAAGGCCAATACTGTTCATTGGGAGCCTATAACATTCAAACTTTGCTTGTTGTGGGTAAGCTCACAAGGAGATTAGCAATGCATCAAATATCTCCATAAATGTCATGGAATTCATCTACGGTTATTATTCACTAACCATGCAATCTATCCTTTCTGTATTAAATAGTACAAAATCGTATTTGTATATCTTGATAACATCAGTTTATCTCATTTCGTTCTTAAAGGGGGAGTCATTATCTCATATAAAAATAGTTCTCAGATAAATCAATGGACTTCACTCCTGAATTAAAAAATAAAAAATAAAAAATATTATTATCAAAGTATGATTTGAATTTGTTTCCATCTATTTAAAATTCAATGAAATATATTGAATTCCTTAATCTTCATCAACATGAAGTGTAAGCTTTATGAGCAATCCATTGGAAAAAACAAGGAGATTGAGCTTTACTCCTTGGACAAACACGCAATTTTGACTGCATATTTTGCAAACTTTGCAACTGAAAGGAAAAAAATTAATAAAAAGTAAGTTTCAACTCTACATTATTTAAAGAATAGGAATTCCACATTAATAACATGTGTACTTACAAGTTTAAAACAATATTCCATTGAATGTTTAGGCTAGAGGCGTAAAAGCAGAAAATTGGTTTCTGTATTTTCCTTACTTTAATCTTATGGAGATGTACTTAATGGTTGACCTTAAATCATTCACTTCAATGAGCTGAGACTGTGCTATAAAGTCACATGGGAGATTTCAGAATAAATATCCTCCGGCAGCAATAAAGTTGGATTGCTAAATATGAGGTGCATTGCCAATCCAACACTATTACAGGTCTTCAACGCTGTCTTCCAGAAGACATACCACAAGAAATGTGAAGGCACATTGAATTTGTTTATGAAAAGCTGATAGCAAGGAATCTGGTTAAAACCCTTTAGGAAGTCTCTCAGAGGACAAAATGAAATTGCTTTTTTGGATATGTCTGCTGAATCATCAACTGAAAACATTCTAACCCACGTAAATTCATCTAATTCAAGTGTTTCTTTTTAAAAAGTAGATGCACGGAAAAGCTGTTAAATTCAAATTTGGCTGAGGAAATCAAGAACATAAATATAAATAAAATCATTTGTCCATACGTCAGGATTGATCTGCATATCTGCAAACACCATAGAATATGTATCCCCTGCTCAAAGCTAGAAGAGCATAAACTTATACAATTCAACACAGGGTCAATGCCCCTCTTTCTCACAATGAGGGCATCAACAACAAAAAATTTCTTGCACAATTATATCCACTTGCATGATTTCCTTGACGCTTGAAGAAAACACATTCTAAAAAAAATAAATAACAAGAAATTCCTGGTACCTATTTGTTTTACAGGGCAATGTGATCACAAAAAAGGTCTTTGTTGTACTAACACAAGCAAAATTTGTCCAGTGTCCACTATCTCAAATTAATTTTCCTCTTTTTTTCTTTTTATTTCCAAGTTTAATAATTACTTTATATCAAAAGCAAATATTTTTTGCCAGCTTTAATTGAACATACAAAGAATGTTTTGAAATGAGCTAAATTGCAGAAGCTTTGAAAGTGAATGGAAGGAATAAATAATACTGTGTTCACTCCTTGCTTTTTTATGTTTGAATTTTGTGTTTGTGTGATATATTTTTTATATGAATTGAATGGGCCACATATTTTCATTTTAATTTTGCCAGATTTTTCAATGATTTCATCTTACTGGAGGAATGCTATTCAGTTATTATCAATGAATGCAGTATACTTTCCGCCACAATGAATGAACGGTGATTGTACCAAACATGACCCACAGATAATATATACTGGTATGTGAAAACTGGCTTTCGAGGTCTCAAAATACAGCTAGATTTTTCTTTTAATTTTTCAACCCTTTCACAGCAACTGAAAAACAATGAATGTACTTTGGTAATCCTCCTACTTATAAAATACACATTAAACTCCTTTTCTTTAAAAAGAAAAAAAAAATGATACAATAGTGCATACAAATCATTATTTGTATAAAAGATACCTATAAAATATAAACCTTGAGACCATGCAATATATCAAATGACTGTACCTGTATATAAAATATCAAAATTATCTAATTGTGACAATAACAACAAAAAATTAGAAATTGTCATTTCTTGAACAAAGCATTGACCTGTGAAGTTGAGACATTTTTTCATTCTAAAAAATATAATGCTGATCGGCAATTTCTGCTCGTCACTTCAAATGTATGCAGCTTGAGATTTATTACAAATGCATTCAGCTGTCATCAGGGGGCCTAAATGTAAATATGAGATGGGCTAATAATACTTCTGCAAATTACATTCTATTCCACAAATAAAATAACTATTCAAGTACCTTTCTTCTTTTCTCGAGGTTTCATGACTCCATGTCCTCTCTAGAAGTAGAAGACATTTTCTATGTCTCATGGGCTTTTTTTTTTTTTCTAACAAAATTTAGCACTGCAAATATGCACACAAGTGGTATAGGTTACATGGGGCTAGAATCAGGTGTGGTTTTTGTTACAGATTGGATGAAATTAAAGATTGTAAGAGCTAGACTCAATGTGATGTTGTTACATTTCTCTTCTCCAAGTAGACTCATTGATCATGAAAGAGCACAGAAAAAATAGAATGGATGCGGATTATACAGTGGCCATGGTGGTTTGAAGTTTTTTTTTTGATAGTCCAAGTAGAAGAAAGAGAATCGTGTATGTGATTAACCTTTTGTGTCCTCTCAAAATAACCAGTGGTAGAAAACAAATCGCATTTCAAAACAGAGAGGTGGGTGCTCTTACATGTCATACCACATTACTTGAAAATAATACATTTTTTTTTTTTTTTTACTAAGGCCTTTTCTTACAGTAATAGACATACCCGGTACTTACATTTTCATAGATCAACATCACACTAGCATTGCATCATATCTGTGTGCTTTCTTTATAGTTACAAATGAATTAGAGGGGGCAAGTGAACATTTTTTTTTGGGGGGGGGCCTACTAGTTATCTATTGTTTCTATTGAGGAAAATTGACTAAGACTTCACTTCAAAATAACTCCCCCATCTCCAACTTTCACAAAAAAGAATTGTGGGTTTGAGCGGAATTCCTCTCACCGCAAATGGCATGGGTCATTCTATCCATAAACTACATAACAGTTGACTTGCATCAGTCAATTTTTTACAATTTCTTCTACAATTTTACATAAATTAGAGTCATTAGATACCATTGACCCAGTTACATTGTTGTAAGTCTTACTCGTGACTATAGTTCCAGAACAAAAGTGGAAAGTAAATGATCCCCAATCCATTTCCAAATTGGATCCAAATATTGTTCCTGGCCGATTGTTTAACGGCCATGACTTTGTAACTTCTGATTCCCGACACCTGAATGCTCTATTGAAAGAGGCAAATACTCATTGTAACTTGGTAAATTAAGGAAGGATACCGTATCAGGCCCACTTAAATCGTCATCAATCATTGTGCCCGTATCAAGGAAAAAGTCACCTGACTTTATTTTCTTGGGACGCATATATTTTGCATGAGGTGTTTTTATTCCAATTTCCAAATGAAATAGTGATGTATGCAGACATCCAAGATATGAACTGTCAAATTAAATTATATTTAAATGAATAAATTATCTGTTAGGAGCCAGAAGGGCATTAACTATGTGTTTAAAAAAATGTGTAAAAGTTAATTTTAATGCCATTCTGGCTCTGAGCAGATGAAATGAAATTGATGCTTTGGTGAAAGTGAAACTGTACCGTCTTGTACCGAGAT
Source organism: Hemicentrotus pulcherrimus (assembly GCA_003118195.1). Taxonomy (NCBI): domain Eukaryota; kingdom Metazoa; phylum Echinodermata; class Echinoidea; order Camarodonta; family Strongylocentrotidae; genus Hemicentrotus; species Hemicentrotus pulcherrimus. The sequence goes on along the minus strand of BEXV01000537.1, from coordinate 36,320 downwards.
GTTGATAAAATGATTAAAAACATGATCAGCATTTAATATATTTAAAGACCATGTAGGCCTGCATGTTTATGAAACTGTATTACCTGTTGCTGGGCTTCAAGTTTATCCTTGATCTGTGATAAAAGCCAAGTCGAAAGTTCATTTCAAAAGTCAAAAGCTGTACTCTACAAGAGATTTTTTTTTTTTTAATTCAGCTGAGTATATTGAATCACATTTCTTAAACATACACAGACATTAGGTCAAGTGCTGTTATTTCCCCCATCTTGTCCATTTTGATAAATGGGTGGGGTATGAACTTTACAAACACACTGGGAACATATACCAAATATTTGCCCATTAACTTGTGTCAAGTGCAAAAACTACTCTAGCACAGTTTCAGATTTCCTCCCTTTCAAGTTTCCAATTCCTTCACTTGAAATCTTATTTCCATCTCATTAATCATATCAACATATATACAATCATTTGTGGCAAATAAATCAGTTTACTTAAGTACTTGAGGGAGTTTCTAAAGATGACTGATGATGAAACACACAAATAAATGCAAGATGAAGATCATCAAAACATTATATTAGGCGAAGTCCACAGTCCTGTATGATATAAAGATCGTCAATCGCAGGCAGGGAACTTATCAAGGTCATACCTAACATATTTGAATCTTTAATGATGTGGAAAATCAATCCCAGGTATTAAATCCTTAACTGGTCTTTCTAAACCTGGGCCTGTTGAATAAAACTGGTTATCAAGAACGAATTGCAATAACTATTTAAGCTACTGACATTGTGGCATTTGATTGACTTGAGAGCAATTTGTCACAGAAATTTAGTATTTGGTATTGATGACAAGTTTTAAGAAACAGGGCCCTGGAGTAAATTGAAGTGTGTACCAGTAGTAGGTCCATGTTAGTAGGTCCATGTTAGGACGTACTTGTACATGTATATGTCTTTAAATATGTATGATGATAATCATCACAACAAACCAATTTAATTATTTTTCCCCGACAAAATTGGTCAAAACACATTGATCTGGACTCTGGAGTTAGATATGGGTGGAAATATATCATGTAAATAAAATGCAGGTACACATACATTGTAAATATATTGCATGTAACTGCATATACACCTTAGATTTACTTCCTAATAAAAACTGGGGATCTATTCACGTTGCTGCATTCAAAATAACTTACCGGTAAAGATAACATTTTAGTGGACACATTTTCAACTGTCTAGATTTTCCCACAGAATCATGTTTTATAAGTCTCTTGTTAGGAACATAATGTAACTTTAGGCATCACAAACAAACTGATCTGTTTTGCTTTGGTACAATTATCTAACCTACAATGCTACATTGTACATGTATTTGCAGTTCACATGCTTTTTCATGGTGATAGGGGTAATACTGGTTGTTGACTCTGGACTATTAAGAA
>BEXV01000537.1:0-32698 GCA_003118195.1 Hemicentrotus pulcherrimus | reverse complement strand
GATTCTATTTTTGTTAGATGTCATGTGTATTTTATAATGAAACTTGTGCGGGATCGATTTCCCATGACTTTAAGCACCAGCTTCTTCACAGAATGTATAAGAGGTCTACGGTACATACAAACAACAGCGGCGGCCCCCGCAAGCCTTAGATTAATTAGCAGCCAGGAGCAAGGGGCATTTTTTTTTCTCAAGTTGCCCCTTGCCCACAGGAATTTACCAGAGCAAGGGGTAATTCCCTAAGAACCAGGGGCAATTTTCCAATAACAGACAGACTAGGCCCCTAATCAAATTATAAGTTCAAAGATACAATGTTAATTTCATAATGTGAATAGGATGATCAATTCAATAACTTTTTAATCTTAACAATATCAACAGGAAAGATTGATTAAGTACATTGAACTTGCATATTTTAAAGTAACCAAAAATATTGATGAGCAAATGAATAGATAAATTGTGAATTTCACAAACATCGAAAATCTGAAGGACTTGGCAAGTTTACCGGGTATCCCAAATCGAAATCGCACCTCACACACAAACCCTCCACCACACTCTCTGTAGCTGGTAGTAGAAGCAAATTTGAAGAAATTATCTTTTAAATTGTTGTATAACCTACCCAGGGAAAAAAATAAGTTTTTCATTTTGGGGGCTCCATTACAATTTTTTGGGAAATTTTCGGGGGGCTACTTTTTCCATTTTGGGGGCTCTTTTTAATGGGGCTACTTATTTAATAATTCATAAAAGGATAGGCCTAGGGGTTCTAAAGTTTGTCGAGATTTGTTTAGTAGTAGGCCAAGGTTTCGGGCTTCCTGCTTCATAATTGCCTAGTATTAAAAAAGAAACCCCTTTTTCTAGTTCAATAACTAAGTTTTCATGCATTGATTTGATGCAAGAACTGTGACATAATAGACCCTAGAAAGGCTAGATTGTGATTATTTCTGGCCATAATTTCAATAATAATTTTTCAAAGTAAAATTTTCACAAGAAAATCAGACAGTCGTTTAAAAACTTAGACATCAGTAATACTTTTACTAATTCTAAGCTCAGGTTTCGTACATCTGTTCATGAAACTATATTGAAATCGCGGCAATAATGATGCAAACCAACAGATAACAATTTCAAAGTGTCAAATATCTTTGACTCGAGCTCAGCTCAGCTCAACACGCACTCGACTCGTGCACAGCGCACAGCGTAACTCCAGGCCGCTCCAACACCTGCGCTGCAGGCGTGCGCCTGCGGTGTCGGTGGTGGAGCCTCCTGGAGGTAACTGCAGCGCAGCGTCAGTCATGGTGATTTTGTCTGATTTTCTTTACTTTGAAGAACTGATTATCAAAATTACGTAAACATGGCGATGTTAGAAAATAATCACAAAATAGACTTTAATTTCATACCTCTATTTATGGAAACTTTATAAAATTGCGGCAATCATGACAGTTTCGCGATTAGTGGTCTAGGTTCGCTACTACTGATCCACCAAAACAGAATCGACTGCGAAAAACTCGACCCCTAGCTAGCTACTCGATCTCGCAACTGTGAAAATGTACGTGTTTTTGGCATACTTGCGTGCGACATGGTAACGTAAGGTATGGAATATGGTTTGGTTTTTTTTACGACCGATTTTTGTGTGTACAATTTTACACAGAGATTCAGCAGTGCTAGTAGAGAGCTCGTGAGCTTCAAAACTCAGTTCGCGGTTCTGATCATTTATGGGCGCATTTTCATGGAAAACACTTGCCTTGGCGTCTAGTTTTAAATGAGCGCAAATTTCGAAAAAAGGGGCACGTCCAGTTGGGAAAAAAGGCACGTCGGCCAGTTTGAAAAAAAGGGCACAGCCATTTTGGCCGTGAATTTATCTTTTTTGGGGAGGGCACCACGGCCAGTCATAGGGGCATCGACGGCCTGGCCGTCGATGGCCGTCGATTAATTTAAGGCCTGTGTTTTTCACAAATCTCACATTTTAACAGGAAAATCAAGCTGATCTAGACTGTAGGGGTTGATACATGTACATGTAGCCTACTTATTCTTTGTACCAAGACCTACATGTACATGTATGTGTACAGGCTACAGGATTAAAATGTGGATTATCTGAAGGCCTAAGTTTGTAGACCTTATTTTCTAGGGGTCAGATAGCCAATACCTAATGTTGGCAACAACCACATANGAATCTTTAATGATGTGGAAAATCAATCCCAGGTATTAAATCCTTAACTGGTCTTTCTAAACCTGGGCCTGTTGAATAAAACTGGTTATCAAGAACGAATTGCAATAACTATTTAAGCTACTGACATTGTGGCATTTGATTGACTTGAGAGCAATTTGTCACAGAAATTTAGTATTTGGTATTGATGACAAGTTTTAAGAAACAGGGCCCTGGAGTAAATTGAAGTGTGTACCAGTAGTAGGTCCATGTTAGTAGGTCCATGTTAGGACGTACTTGTACATGTATATGTCTTTAAATATGTATGATGATAATCATCACAACAAACCAATTTAATTATTTTTCCCCGACAAAATTGGTCAAAACACATTGATCTGGACTCTGGAGTTAGATATGGGTGGAAATATATCATGTAAATAAAATGCAGGTACACATACATTGTAAATATATTGCATGTAACTGCATATAAACCTTAGATTTACTTCCTAATAAAAATTGGGGATCTATTCACGTTGCTGCATTCAAAATAACTTACCGGTAAAGATAAAATTTAGTGGACACATTTTCAACTGGAAGTGCTCACAGAAAAGACACAATGTTCTGTCAAGATTTTCCCACAGAATCATGTTTTATAAGTCTCTTGTTAGGAACATAATGTAACTTTAGGCATCACAAACAAACTGATCTGTTTTGCTTTGGTACAATTATCTAACCTACAATGCTACATTGTACATGTATTTGCAGTTCACATGCTTTTTCATGGTGATAGGGGTAATACTGGTTGTTGACTCTGGACTATTAAGAACAATTTAATCACTTAAGACATTATCAGACTATGTAATCAATATCCATTGGACTTAGGGAACTGGTATCATTCTTAGATTACAAACAGCAGTTATAACCATAACAAAAGAACCCACTGCCATTAGCTACCAGTGGGACTATGATATCTTTCCCCAGACAAAAGAATGGGTGAACAATGTCCTCTTCATTTACTTAGGAATTTGTGGAGAATGGGCAGATTATAAAGCATTTGTTTAGTCTGAGGGGCATCATCTATTTATAAAACAGGGGCTCCCAACCTAATAAAAATTAAAACTCAGCAGAGCCAGAGATGTACGCTACAGGACTACATTTCCTGTAGTATGCACAAAACAGCACACCATTTTACAACCAAACTCAATATTGATGATTTTGTATCTTTTTAAAGTTTTTACTTACCAAATTCAATGTTTAAATAATATTTTAACAGCTTCATCAATGTGTCATGTATGCATGTATGTTTTTCACAAATCTCACATTTTAACAGGAAAATCAAGCTGATCTAGACTGTAGGTATTCTTTGTACCAAGACCTATATGTACATGTATGTGCACAGGCTAAAGGATTAAAATGTGGATTATCTGAAGGCCTAAGTTTGTAGACCTTATTTTCTAGGGGTCAGATAGCCAATACCTAATGTTGGCAACAACCACATACTGCAAAATGGCATCAGGCCTACACATTCAATGATTTTCATCTCTAATCCTGATCTAAAACTGCTAGAATTCTAAAGCATCTATTATGAATAGGAACATTCCTAGAGGGTTTATAAAAGACCAATTTCCGCTGCAATGTTTTCTTAAATCTACTAAAAGATGTCCAATCAGCCAGTTGTGATGGCTAAACACACATTTTTTTAACCCACCATGAGGCAATACAGACCTTGATTTATATATATTTTTTAAAGCTCTAGATTATTCAATTATACATTTTTTAGACATGATAAGATGATTTAGTGCTGCATGAGTGGTGAAGGGATAGCTAAATAGGCAAGGGGGCAGGGTGTTCAATCTTCTTCAAAAGAAGAAGGTATACCTACGAACAACGTTAGACAAAGTGGTTTATTAGGTTGAAGGGGGTGGGCTGAAAATGCTGGAGATGCGTCCAAAAGGACAAGTCATCTAGCCTACTGGTATTAAAAATGTCTAATGTACATTTCCAACCTACATGTATACAACCAAAAAATATATGTAATTTAAATATAACATTCAATTAATTCATTAAGAACATATTGAAAAGAGAAGCTATAATCACATACTACTTAAACAACACATAACCTCACAAATTTCATCTAATATTCACTGTCTTGAACATTGGTGAAAGACAAGGGAAAGTAAGGGTTAATTATGGAATGGGGCATGCACAATAATTGCCCCATTTAATTTTCAATGACAGACATCAATAACCTTCTTCCATTCTAAAATGAAACAAAGGCCCTTTAAAAATCTAGTTCTACCAACAAAGAAGCATGCTGTGTTCATTTGAACTTTATGAAGATATTCTCCCATCCGCTCAAGGATTTGTATACACCAGCTCATTCGCCTGAATGATGTCATTGACAATGTAAGTAAACAGTTAACAGACAAAAATAGTTCAAAAATTAATCAACTGTCAAATCTGTCCCAAATCCCTTTCCACAACATCTAATCAGGAGCCAAGGATTCTTGTATACAAGGTATTAAAATACTGATTGTGAAAATTCACATTATATTTTATGATACAGATTACTTGGTAGGGCATACATTCCTTTCCTTTTTGTAAATATGATTTGTTACAACACATTAGAAATATTGGATTGGGAATAAAAGTTGGAGACATTATGCTGATTGCTGAGTAGTGGCTGATGCATTGCTGCTTCTTAATTATTATTTTTCTTACAAAGCCCTAAAAGTACATTCAGAATTGTTTAAATTTTAAATCAGAGTACCGGTATACAATTTGAGCATTGGATTGATTCCTATCCAATGCAGCCTATCCTCAGAATATAATTGATTAAAAATATTTAAAAAACTGGCTTAAGTAAATAAGGCCAGATCATTTTGGTCTTCAGGAGCGAGAAGGGTGTACACATATATTTTTGACACCCTTATGGCTCTCAACACACAAAATCATATACGGTATATATACAGTGTATTGGACAGCAGTATTGAAATTATCTCACAGTCAAATACAAATATGAAGAGTATCAGTGATACTATACAAACTGCATATATCATCACAATGAAGTTTCTCCCTTGTAATAACTCAAACAAAGCGCATGGAACTATATATATTTTACAGAGTCAAGAACAAACTGTTCTACTTTCACGTTTGCTCGGTCGTCTGGTTTTAAACACACAACGTTTTCTAGATTTTCTCACAAATTCAAATATTAGGGAGTAAATAAATAATGATGACACCATAAATGCTGGACAGGGGATATGCACCATAGTGAAGCGAAGGCCATGAAACTGAAAATGTATGGATTACGCCATGTAGGCTTACATGCAAAAATCCATGTACATTGTTCTCTGGCATATTTACATAATCGTAATGCACTTTTAAATGCAACTTACATTGTTCAAATCAGCCTTATCTTTAATGTATCTCTTTCTATGTTTGTGTCTATTTCAGTTCAGATGTTTGGGAAGCAAATACACTGTCTGTGCTCAAAGATAGTATGCAAAATTCTGTTGAATGTGTTGGGTGTGTCTTTTTTGTTAAATCTACTCATTTATGTAATCAGTGCCAATGTCATGTGAATGACATACACTTGTGCTTCTTATAGTAAATATCCATAATTTTGTTTTAAAGCATGAAAATACAGGTATAGGGAAGCTGATCATAAGTTTGATGTTAACAAACTTTACATGGCTTATGTTTCGATCACTAAATTCATCATAAATGTCAGCATATCAAGGTCAATAAAATATTTTCATTGGAAAAAGAAAAAGAAATCATCCGGTGCTTATCATATTGTAATATGTTTTAGTATACATGTTTGTTGACCACTTGACTAAACGCATACTGCATACCGGGTATATATTTTTACATGTATATTAAGGTCAATAAAAACTATTTAGTCATTTTTAACAGCTCTCCTTGTGGCTAAGGTATTTGATTTTTAGATCATCATAAATATATATACAACAAAAGAGATTTGGGAACTGAATACAGCCATGCCCAGGGCTATGGCGGATTTCACAATAGAAGGTTATCTGAAGCTGTCCAATTATTTTGTCCAGATCATGTGGCGCCTTTGCCAAGTTTTTAGTGCCTGGTTGAATTCAAAAGTTTACCAAAACAAATACTTGGTGATGTGAAAAGTAATGGGGATAATAGTAGCGTATGCTTAGATGAGCACACAAGCCTTTTCATATCAAAACAAATATGAAGCTGGCTCAACTGCAAGGTGATGGAAAAGGAGGAAAAAAAGGTGAAAAAGAGAAAAGGAAAGAAAAACTGAAGGTGACAAGAAGGGCCTTGGTAAAGGAGTTTGCACTACAAGCTCAACCGAATAGACTTGAACGAATATCTAACTAAGCATGCCAATACTGTGGCAAAGAGTCAGAAATATAAATACTCATTTTTATCTTTTCCAGTGGATAAATAGCTAATATAAATCGAAAACTATTCGGTTTCCTTAATTATGTTAAATTTGTAAAATCATGAAAACTTGAGATGACACGCCAATAAAATCATAGATATTAGCTAAAAAGAGTCACAATAACTACATTTGGAAAGGTGCACTTTGCAAAACCTATAAACATTTCATTACAATACAATCCATTTATAGAGAAAAACTATAAATGTCATATTTGGTAGGAGGAAAATTATACTATACAATTTAAGTTAGTAAATACTAATGATGAATGAATTTTCAAGAGGCACAGCTTTAAAACTTTATAAGCTTACTAAAAGTTTTAATCCATTTCTGGAAGAGTTACAAGAAGGGAAAAAACCATACATTTTCTGGAGTGAACAAAAACCTGTGTCATAACATTGTAAACATTTATAATAAACGGTGCTTTCGTTTCAAATGATTGTTCACATTGTGTCTTCAAATTCAATTCAACTGATCTTATCTCAAAGTCACTAACCCAAAGATAGGTTTCTTCCCTACCCCCCTCTGTTTTTGTTTGTAATTTCCCCATTTTTTTCCTTCCCTATGATATGATAAAGGGATGTGCATCAGCCCTAGCAGCTCACTCATCAACAGTTTTGACTGTTATGCACAGTTAAAAGCTGTGGTATTTGATAACCGTGTTTAATGGCCTATTTATTAGGTCATTAAACAATACTACCTGCTATCAAAGACAGAGGCAAGTAGCTGATAAATTCTTGCGTACTTGTCTCATGTATTATAGCAAGACAATGACATGAAACGATTTCTTGAAAGTGACCAATAAAAACCTGATGAATCACAGGAAAAGAATCTGTCTGTGTTGGTCAATTGGTCACAGGGATAATAACATTAAAGTCTTAATTATTTATCCCCATTTGAGTTTGAAATCACATAATAAAAAATAGCAAGTATTCTTGCAAGTGTAGATCAACAGACCAAAGATTCATAGACTGATTTTTTTTAAAAAATGGTTTAAAACTTGTGCTTCAAGATTGCATGTTATATTTAGTTCAATGAACTACCGGTACACATATTTAACTTGCGGAAGCTCAAACAAATTTAATTCTTACACATAACATATAGCCAACGTAATTGCACTATGTTATATTGTTGTACTTCATGTACAATGAACCTTTGAAGTTTGATTACATATTTAGTGAAGTTAAGAAGTTATGTAAATGGTGTCTGCATGTACATGTACCTGTACAGTATTAAGTACACAGATCAACAGGTACAATGTTCAATGTGTGCGCATGTACTGGGGCGATGTTGATGTTGAATGTCTATAATAATGTAGCCATTATCTGTTCCCGTGACATTGCCCTCTGGAACCAGGAAGATTAATAATAAAAGAATGAATAATAGAATCGTCCCTTCAGAGCCAGAAGGACATTAACTCTATTAGAGTATAGTTAACACCCTTCTTGCTGCAAACAAATGATATGCTGTTCTTGTATAGTGTAAGGTATAACCATGGACCTACTTCGTAATAGGTCCATAGTATAACATCCCTGCATGTACGTGTACATGTATGTGCTTCATAACAAGTAGTGATATTACAGTACATGTATATAAACTTCTACAGGTATCTGTCTGTAGACACTGTACATGTAAGATGTAAGATAAAGTAGACCTACGTGAATACGATTTGAAAATCGTTTTCCCGATGGAATACATGTACTATATATAATTATATGGGATCATTCGGACTACAATGATGCTTTAAGCTTTATATCTCATATTCTGAATAGAGATTATGTGCATGTACCCTCACACTGAGTATGTGGGCACATGAGGGAATTCTTCTTTCTAAAATCTATTATGGTTCCGAAAACCTAACTCCATTGTCTGTCTCCCTAGCTTTTCATGAACACAACTTTGCCTCTAGCTATTTTTCCGCTGTCTGCTTACTGCTTTCCATGCCGCATTCATGCGTTGCTGCGTCAAAGTGAAGAGACAAAAGTAAACCACCCAGTCAAAAAGGGGTTACAAATTTGTGAAAAGCGTGAATTGCATTTGGGAGCACAGTGACAGGCAACATGCATGGAGCCTGCGAAGTCACACTCTGTTTCAGAATTTGAAGTACAAAACTATGCAAGTAATACTTGAATCGATAATAGTCCCATGGTCCATGGTAAGTATGGGCATTTGAAAATTGTATCCCCTGGTTGTGGGAAAATGTTTCAACTGCATGGTTAGCTTTAGAATGAGGGCAACAGAAATTCCTTTTCTTTATAGAATAGGCATAGAAACTTAACTTTGTGGATGGCAACATTTGAAAAAAGAGCAGAATTTGTGAAGAAATTGTTTTCAGATTGTTCTACGCTTATTGTTCAATAAGCTTTGCTGAAGGCTTGCTTGGTTGGCTAGTAAATAATAATGCTTATTGATTTTTATTGAGCAAAATTTTAAGGTAAGATTTCACTAACTAGTCACTGAAATCATGTTTATCCACATATTTTATAAAATAAGAGCCTCAGGCTGAATAAAAAAGCTCTAGATTTAGATATATATAGCACTTAGTTATGTTTGGTATATGTATAATATGTACCGGTACATTGTAAAATGGCCTACAGTATTGTAAAATGGACACTTTTCAGTTTAAGAAAAAGAATAAACTAGAGGGGGCGAAAGACACACTGTAAATATGCTTTTTAGGCTATGCACATGTAGGTAAATGTATGTTTGAAAACTCAAGTGGGGACAAAAATCGAACGAACGGCCTGAAAGAAAAAAAAGAGGACAAGTTCTGCAACAGAAATAGCACTTGTAAGAACAACTAGATTTCAGACTTCTCTTGCTCGCCTTGCCACAAAACAAACAGCCTAACCAAACAAACTTTCTACAGGTCCTTCTTCAACTTGTGTCCCATCCATCAAAGACTGTATAGGGATCGACGTCCAAAAGAGAGAGAGAGAGAGAGCCATTCCTCTCACGACATTTGCTTGCTTCCTCTCTTCTACTTCTTTTTTCTTCACCCTTTTCCACATGAAGTTCCAAAAATAACAGACCGGCAAAGGGACAATAGAAATCAATGTGGCAGACAATATCTCCTTTTTATTTGAAAATTTTATTTTAAAAAAGGTTGGGTCAGCGGAAGGTGTGTTGAAACTTCTTACGCTACATTCAATTTGAATAGCACTTGTATCCTTGTCAAAGGAATGGCAGATAACGGTCGAGTGACTTTGAATAGATTTTATTTGTACTCCTTTATTGTCTTCCATCTACGCTGCATTATCATCTACATGCAGAAATAACTAAGGCTTTCAAACCGCTTGCATCTCACATCGCTTGTTGTTTAATTAATACAATCTGACTCTGTTATTACTTATAAGTGATGAAACAAGTATTGTGAAATTATCATTTTCATTAGAAAAATGTGGATGTTGATTAATACATGTGGATAGATTTGACTTGTCGAAAACAATATTCCTTAACAGTTAACCAAAAAAAAGGCATACATGTATGTCATATACATGTAGGCCTAAATGTGTTTATGCATACATGTAGGGGGAAAGGGGTGTGGGAATGCAATAATCAGAATGAATTGCCATCTACATGTACATGTACATACGAGTGTAACCACAAGACAGCTCAGTGACTGTAACACAAAGCCTCCTGAAAGCCCCACCAATATTTTACACCTGTGGCCTGCACATTCACACCTACAAAAGTTCACCTTTAGAGAAGAACAAAATACAGCAGCTTTGTTTTTCATATATTGGAATAAATATGAACTTGGAAGTGATGAATATTGATCATCATAACAAACAGATGTTGCCAAGCAAATTTGGAACTCAACAAATCTATTGTTAAATGAGTTGTCTGTACTTGTGGACCCAGAATTGTCGCTAGGCTGAATAGAAACATGAAAGTTTGCAATGTCAACAAACACACACATGAAAGTAAATTTGTAGCTAAATACCAATGAGAAGGAATCAGACACTACATTTGTTAAAGTGTTCGCTTTCAAAAAAGAAGAAATTTAATAACAGAGAACTATGCTGAGCCTAAGTTGTTGACATTTATTATGGCATGGATCCTCTTTGCCTAGTTCTCTCCGCACTCAAGTATATTGGGCCAAGCTCCTAACCATTGTTCTGTCACAAATTTTTTGACAGCCTTTTGTGCGAAACCCTTGGGAGATTCACTACTTCATATATCCTACCTGGGATTTGGGTCGGCTAGGCAAGTAAATATTATGCTAGCCGTTACATGAACGTGTGCGAGCCACAAATGAACTCTGAGCCAAAATTAGAAAAGTGAATCAAAAAGAATAATATCAGCCCTGCATTGTACCTGTACAATCACTTTATTCCCAGTAGGTTTCGGTTAAATTAGCAACCAAAAGCAAATACAGTTAACAATTTAATTATTCATACCCCTTTTGAACATGATGTTTTTTTGTGTGTGTTTCATAACTCAAGAATAAAAGGTTGACTGGTTGAATTACATGTAGGGCAGTGAAAAAAATACACGGGGGCTCAGGGCGAATTTGCCCCTGAAATGCCCAAAAGAGCCCCCAAAAATCAGAAAATTTGCATAGAGTCCAATGCAAAACAAATTTTAGAGTGTTTTTTGTTTTTTTTTAATTTTTTTTTTTTTTTTTTTTAATATTATTTTTTTTTTTTTTTTTGTTTTTTTGTTTTTTTTTTATATTTAAATGAATTTTATTTTTTTTTTATTTTTTTTGTACATGTATGTGTATGGAGAAATTATCATCATAACATTTTGTATCTATTTTATGAGCAGCTTAAATGCTAAATATAAAGTTCAAAATAAATTTACTGATGATTTGTCTTTTCGAGTAAGAAAGGAAAAATGGCATGTTTTCAACACTTCATCATATTGTTTCTTTCACAGTCCTAGAATTTCCCACAAAAAGTACAAGAGGGTCGTGAAAACTGTTTTTGGTAACAAAAATAAACAAAGTAAAATATCCATACGCATGAAATGTTTTGACTCGTCAAACCTCAAGGACAATGCTTGTCACAATTTTTGAAGAATTTCCCATTTTTCTGATTCTGCGATTCCCATTTTCTTTCTCCAAAAAAGTGTGATTTTGGAGGCTTAAGTTGGATTTCTAAATCCTAGAGTTACAGCCTAAATAACATGTCAGCTATTTCTGATATATACCCTACCGGATTTACTTTATAGAAATTTAGATTCACTGTCAGCAAATGTTTAGTATTCTATTGTTTTGTATCATTTTGTTTTAAATGTGAGGCTTCCTGGGAGAAAAGACATTTTTGGCTTGCACACATTTTTTTTTTGGTTTTACGAGAGGTCTTTGGAATATTTTAGAGGTTTCCAGAACAAATTCGCTCACTGCTCTGAAGTATTCTCTTTCTGTGTTCTCTGAATTTATCACTTTGAGAAGGGAATACTTCCATTTCTCCCATTTCTGTCACTAGCTGCCAATCACGTGAACTCACAGCCACACACCTGGGGTTGTAACCAAATAACCCCAGCTTTGGTCCTTATGAACACACGCCATCGCACCTTATCCTCCCCAGAGGTACACAACAGTCTTCTACCTTGCTGAATTCCGTGAAGAACGCTCAACTATTCCTTAAATCTTCCTGCCCTACAATTTCATGTGAGAGTTTACAAGTAGTTGGCAGATACAGTTAGAGAATGAATTCTCTACATTTATTGTGATCCTACACGAGTCTAAAACGATGTCCAGGTAAAGTGTAAATACATGAAATATGATGTATTATGTAATTGATTACGGTGCTTCATAAAATTCATCAATAAACTCTCAAACCTGCACAATAATGTGCACATGTGTAACTGAAATACAGGTCTATACTATGTCTATAATGTACATGTAAATATTCATAAACTAAAAATAAAGAGGAAAAGTGACAAATTTATGAAGCCAGAATTGTATGTTGGTACATGTAGCCCTACAACATACCTAAGGATAGATCTAATGAAATATCAAGGATAATTTTACATCATTATTCATCTACACTACCAACAAGTCATTCATATTTCAAGTAACAACTAACACGCCTCTCTGTACATATCATAACGCAGTCCTACCAGTAATCAAAAAAAAATGAGAAGGCCCGTACACCCAAGCACAAATATGAAAAATATTAATGGCATTGGTGTTGGATAGCATCAAAATATCGCAGTAAACATGAGAACATGGTTAGGCAACATAATGCTGGCCGACGTCTCAAGGTTGAGGGTATATCCCAGGAGAAAGGTTTGAAAACAGAATGCTATGGTTTGAACCTTGTCAGGGTAGGGAGGGTCTGGGGCAGAGTAGTTCCATGGGCAGAGCCTGAGAAGATTGGGCCAAATTATCTGTACCAACTTTGTTGGTGGGGGGGGGGGGTGTCGGTTTGAGGGATAAACAAGAATTAGAGATTGATTTTGGAGCATACACACTGTATGATATCACAAATCCACTAGTTAGTATTCTCTTGCTCAGTCCATTTTACATCATTTCTTAGTTTCAACAACATTGAAATGTATTTTGTTTTGTGTAAACACAACTGTAAACACAACTGTACAGATTTTTGAAAAATCACCTGTATGCTCACATACTCCCAAATGTAAATTGTCATGTTCCCACATTACAATAGGCGATGTACAGGGCTACTGAAAATTGCCTTATTGGCAGGTTGATTTTTTTGTTTTTGTGAGGTCTTTGCAATTATATTTATAACACCTCACCATAAATACATACATGTACATGTATTCTTATATTGACTTTGAAATGAGCAGAGACAGTAGTTCTTAATGTTAAATAATATGCTACTGGTTTTATTAAAGTGTTGGAAATATATTTTATTATCAGGTCATTTCTTTATGCATAAGTTTTTTCATGGGTTATGACAGAGTACTATATATCTGTGAATATATATACTATACATGTACTTTGTCTAACTCTAGATCACACAAGGTCATTTAAAAATATCAACTATACGACCTATTCTATTATTTGGTTTTTCATTGATTCTACTTCTAACACAGCGGAATTACAGACTGTGTACAGTGCAATGATATGGATCACATAATTCAGAATGAAATATTATTTTAGCGGCTTTTCTTTTTGAAAGAGAAAAAGAGAGAACAGGCTCAAAACCCTTTCAGCGGTTTTGAGAAGTTAAGAGCTGTTCAGCGGCAGGTCAAATCTTGATGGGGTTTCTGCATTGTCCCCTGCATATCATTGGTTTTTCCCTTTGTGTTTTAATCAGACTGAATTCTCACTTCAACAATTTACCAACAAACTTACAGAAATTGCCTATTTTTAAACACTATACCCTGTTCCTTTGCACCAGGAAGGTATATATTTGTATCTTGAATTTAACTTTTTTTTCACCTTTGTGTTCAAAGCAGGCTGAATTCTCACGTTAAAGATTCAATACATTATCATCAAACTTTCAAGATTGCTGTGAACATGTTATCCTGTCCTTTTGTACTACAGTGTAGCAAAGCATTTGTATCATGTGTTATAAAAAAAAAGAAATATTGCTTCGTCATGTACTATTAACTATAAGAACTTAGAATATTGTTGTTTTGCCTTATTGGCAATTGTTTTAAAAAACACAATCATGGCAATATTGGACAACATGTACTACAATGTACATGCATACAATGTACCTGAAACATATCCTTCTTTTTTTTAAACTTCAGTACAGCAATGTAGGGAGCTTTTTATTCTTCAATTGCGTGTTCAACAGCAAATATAAGAACCTAGCAAAAGAATACCCAGTGTATTGAATCAAGACTAAGCCCAAACAAATTATGTATTCCATGGCACATTCCTGAGTGTGAATTTCACGAATGTTCAAATTACACTTCGTGCCAAAATAGGGCTCCTTCCATGCCCTACCTCACACAGCGACCAAACTTCTAATTTGTCTCATTTTCTTCCATCGTTTTCAGCATGAAATCTCACAGATATCGGATGAACACATTGCAAATGTTATGCATTCCATTGATTTGAAGTACATGGACGTAGTCTGTACTGACAGACATAAAGTTGAAATTGCTTTAAACCTTCAACAAAGCTATGGCTTTTGACTTTGTCAAGAAAATAACACCATCTTTCCACACCAACATACAGTACATGAACATGAACACTGTACATGGAGGTCTTCAGCACATGTGAGCTAAAGTGCTGTACAAACCAAATAAGAAGCTGGGACCATGACATTGACATGTTATACATGTACTGTACATGTATGCATTCTTACTCTTGGTGGATATTTACAGAGAGGATAATATTCAAAGCAGACTCAGCCTATAATCAGAGCTTGAAATTACATACATGTACATGTACCAGTTGCCCAAATGCCATTGGCCATCTAAAATCTCATAAGGCAACTTTAAAGTCTTGCTTTTGTTGCCTGGGCAGGAAATGAAAACAAAGTTAGAATTATTATTTGTTTCATGTGAACTTTAAGCTGTTTTCTATAAATGACAGGCAACATAAACAATCACCTACATTGTACATGTACACTGTACATGTAGGTTTTCAATCTATATTGCAAGTTAAGCAAGAACCCTGATATTTACTGTATTTTCCATTTATAATTGAGTGGTCCAGTGCTCAGTAAATTTACATGTCAATTATTTCACGAATTTCAAGTTGATTCACTCTGGCATTACAACAGACTACATGTATAAGATACCAATTCACTAAACTCTGCAATAAGTGACCGATGGGTTTCTCATTTTCACGTCAAAGCAGTAATTGGTTTCATTTGCTTTGACAAGTGATGAATGATTTAATTTTCTAACAATGCCATCAAACCTGTAATGAAAAAGCTCTATGTTGCACTTTCATTTGACTTTTTCTTCAAATATGATGAGTCAAATGGTCAATTGTGAACATGCACATACATGTATCTACTACTACTACTACAGAAATACCTGCCATTTATAGTGGAATTATATCAGTTAAGCTACATTTTACTTACAAAATAATGTACTGTACATGTACATGTATATGTTTGTATTTATACAACTACTTTTAATCAAGCAATTATTATGAAGAATGAAATGTTGTTTTGCTCTCATTAGGACAGTATGCACAATTTGAAATACTACAACAAAAAGTTAAAACAACTACAGTCGCAAGAAAAATTTTAAATTCTAAATTTAAAAAAAATTGATATAAAAATAAAAATGATTTACTGAGAAAATGTCATTCCCATCCATCAAAAAAATAAAGAAGAAAATAAAAGCTGAAACTGTATCAACTCTTCACCACACGCAAGTAGCTTGATAAAACGTGTGAATAAAAAACCTGGCTACTTTTCCAATTTAGGATCGTTTATAAAAGTGTAATAGGGCATCGAGAAAGTAGCACCTTACATAAAGGAGATTTTTATCAATTCAATGTCAAAAGAGGAGTTCTTGATTTTTAAAGTAGTACACTCGTACAGTGCTGCGTTGTGGTTTGCAAATGTATTCACACAGCCAGCTGCATGTCTGTACAACTGTGCCGGTGGAGAGCCAGAGTGCCGTTGAGCACTGGCTAAAAACAGCTTGTTATTCACAATGTTTAATGTTTCCTTTAAACAAAGTGGCTAAAAACTATATTGAGAGCTTCTGTATCACAGCTCTGTGATCAACAATCCAGATCATGCACATTTATCAAAGCAAAATCATTGATTCTTGTCATCATAATCATGAAATTATAAATAAGTTTTTGATAAACTACTAGAACATTTATCTCCCAGAAATTGTTCCTATTATCCTCTTTGTCCGAGTCCAATAAAAATTGAGGTTTTCTCTCTCAGTGGGGGTCTTGTCATAGGAAATTGACTCGACAGGGGTCTAGGTTATCTGCGCCAGACTAAGAACTTTTTTGGCAAAAAATATGGGGGAAAAGTCTACAAATTGAGCAATGACAATGGATACACATCTCATTTATAGAAAGCTACTTGAGAACTACACAACATTCTGTACCGCTCACTCATGTTTTGTTTATTGCCCCATTAAAAGTAACCATTTCTTGAGGCAAATTTCAATGTTGTTACGGTATTAGTTTCGTTACCTTGTTGTACTGCAGTCCCTACTACTATGCAAATTGTAACAATAATTGCTCATTAACTGTTAATTCATTTGATTCAATTGCTTAAAACCCTTCCAGCCAAATCAGATTTTTTTTTTCTTTTCTTTCTTCTTTTTTTGGCCAAAGGAAATGCAACTTGCAATTCAGGACAATTGAAATCACATTTCCTCCACATCAAAATGTTTAAGGAAAAGGGTCACTGACTGTACAATGCATTTACATGTACACTATTGTACAGTACATACATGTATATAAAGAATTAAAGTCTGTTCAAGATTGAAGATTTATTCAAGATTCTGTTTAATCATTCGCTTTTAACCCTATATACACGTTGATGGATTTTAATCAGGAGCAAGTTGATCTGACAAATGTTTTGTTTTAATTCAACCCCAGCTGGATATTTGTGTTGATAAGGGGATTGTGTCACTGTACATGGATTGAGATAAAAGCCATGGATACTCAACACTTCCATGCTCATTAAGATCAAAATCACTATATGCTATACTGACATCAGAGGTCATTGACATGCAATCCACACAGACTGGTGTGATAACATTTCTCCATGTTCTAGAAGTAGGCATGTGCATCTGATATAATGTGCCCTATAAAACTGAACATTTGGTACCGGTCTGCTTTCTTTACAAATTGCCACAAGATACAATTAGGACTGTATTAAAGGAGAACCTTGATAATTGGTTTTCTTGAAAATGAATGAGGAAAATGATATACCCCCCACCCCCACCTCCAAGAAGAAAATAAATCAACTTAGCTAAAAGCTCAAATTGGGAAATTTGTATTGTACATGTATGTAACACATACATTTCTTGAGCAAAATGAACACATGTACATGTACAATGTAAGCCTACAAAGTGGATGTTCAAAAACATGTAAATCAACTCTCACTCCTCCTCAAAAACATTCCATAAGCAAGTTTATATTAATAAGTACATGTATGAACTATTGAAAATATTTGAGTGCTTGTACAAAGGGGTTTGCAAAAGTGCAAAGCATATCTTTTGAGAGATCATCAATCTTGTAAAAGGTGTTTATATATTCAATATGCCAGTGTTAACATGTACATGTACATGTACATGTACAGTATTGCTATTTAAAGAAGAGAAATGATTCATACAAATATACAATTGAATAATTTTTTATTGAATTTTGAATAATGTTTCCCCCAAAACCAAGCCTTGATAAATATAAATAACAAGTGTACAAGATTTTAATCTCATCACCACACGCTAAGTCAGACAGACTTTAGAGTAAATAAAACAGGTGTGATAAACATACATTTGCGATGGAAGTTCATAAGTTTGGTCATGACTTAGGAATGTCCACCCACTTACTGTAAATGCATGTACAACTTACATACTGTATCACTTTACAATGGTTTATTATTACCGCTGATTCTTTACATTGCTGCAACAGTTGTAACAATTCATTTTGTGGTTTAAGTGAACCAGAATATTTGCATATAAAAGAGGAACAGTTGTCAAGAATTTCATTATGTTTTAATCTACACAGAGAAATAAATAGCCTTTGTGCAAACATCATGCCTACTGGTATGTATAATATGTTATTGGCCAATTAGATATTACTTGAAACTAAAAAAATTGAATACATGTACATGTAAATTGTAAGAAGCCTCCAAAGTTATCTCTCATTATTTGTCCTCATTTATACATTCGTACATCTACATGTACATTCTGTGTGTTCTTTACTCCACTATAACAGTTAGTTTTATGTGGAACATTGTATATTGGTATTGTCACATCTCTGATAAGGGGGCTATTTTTTGAAATGACTCTGCCTTCAGCTTCTCAACAGCCATCCACGATTTCTTTTTGCATTAACTGCAAGTTAGAAACTATATAAACACTGATTTGTTTGTACCGGTAATATACCTGGTAATTTCATAGAATGTTTAGGGTAATATAATGACTTTTTAGGCAACATTGCTTATGATACAGCAAGCCAAGGTCCTTTACTGCCTATTTGAAAGTTAAAGCAAACTTTAAATGCAAATTTCCATGAGGGGATTATGACACCTCTGCACACAGAAAGTAAGAAAGGACACTTTTCAAGACACATCCTCATTCCAATTTGCATGTGTCAAATAAAGCCTAAATGCAAACCCAAACTGCAAAAGATGATGGTCACTATTCAAATACTGGCCGGGCATACTCGGACAATTCCAGTCCCATCCTAACACCAGCATGCAATTTTCACTGCATCTCTGCTGGAATCTACAAGGGGAGAAAGTCGCTACAACATGTAACAAAGGGGTAAAATTTCGACACCCAACATTGAATCTATCCTGGCATTCAAACTTAACTCAATTTTCAAGGGGAAGGGATGGGTAAAGTCTATTATTGTCTTGGGTCTTTGGAGGACGATGAGGGTAGAACGGTTGGGCGAATCCTTGGTTGTTTTCATCTTTGGGTGGCATCGGATCTATGATTCAACCACACTGAAGCCTCACACACAAGAGAAAAATGTTACACCGTCACCACAATCAACAACCGTGTCTTATTCATATGGTAATGAGCCCCTAGCCTATGCCCCTTTGCATTGCGTGCCTTTGCTGTGAACAGTACCTACATGTAGGCTGTTACAGAGTGTGGAGTTGGAGCAGAGGATCGAGGTAGAGAGGAGAGAATGAATAGATTGTGGTAGGTGTTCTGTGAAAGAGAAAGCTGTTCGGTGTTAGGTCCAGCACACTGAAATGAATGACTAATCAATACTTGGGCTTAAAAGAGTAGGCTTCTTCCATTGTCAGAACATGGCTTGCCAGTATTAACAGGCCCCCAAAATAGGGGTATTAACTTGAACACTATCTGTGTGCCATGTACATGTATTAGAAATCCAACCATCTTCAATGTGTAAATCCTCTTTGACCAATTGAAGTAAACATGCATGAAATATATGGCGGTGACTGTGTGTAAGAAATAGCCCAGAAGATTTTAAATGCTTAAAATCTATTAAGTGCAAGTTCTAAATGAACATGTACATACATGTACATGTATGGCCAAAATGCATAACATTTTATGTGCCGCACATACTCAAACTCCTTTTATCATATTAAATCAAAAGGTAAACTACAATTTTATACTACTGTGATCACCACTTCTCTTCATTTTCTGTATACATTGAACAGATTTAAATTCAGAAAGAAGAAAACAAATTGGAGAAACATTTTCTTAATTTTCTCTTTCTATTATCACTCTGTCACCCTTGATGCTTCTATCCTAAATAAGCGTGGGCAGATAATACTTGCATTTAAACCTTAGGAATCATGTCTAAAATGTCACTTACTGACAGATTAATGGGCATCTGAGACACCTTAAAATGTTACAAATGGATAATTCATGATTTGCTGTGTTTAGCTTTTAAGTGATTTTAGTGTCCAAAATGGATCTGTTAGGTGTTAAAAAATATAAACTAATAAAACAAGTCAATCTGGTAAAACTCTTGAATGCCCGACTTTTATTGGCTGGGTGGGCAGGCTTCTCTTCGGATCTGACAAGGATTTAAATTGTCAATAAAAGTGTCTAAAGTGAAGAGCATCTTTCAACACATGGCCTTGACTGTTAACATCTTGTAAGCACATCCATTTGTGACATGTACCAGGCATCATGAGGCCTGTCTTCATCAGCTCGAGATTGCCAAACAGCCCGCTATTTCTGATTTGGGAAATAATCCAGATGTTACAAATATTTTGCAAACTAGCCCAAGATATCTTGAGATGATTATCTCAACCAAATATCCTGCTAATTGCAACTTTGGGCTGATGAAGTCACAAATTAATTGAATAATTTGCGATTGGGATAGTTCAAATAGCAGGATATTTCGCAATCTCGAGCTGATGATGAATTCAGGCATCACGGTTATCTTGTTGTCCTGCTTAACAGCTTAGTTTGAAATCTGTTTATATAATTTGGTCACAGACCCTGACTTTGGCAGCCAATTGTACTGGTGTAGGTATTATGTCTTCTGTAATTTTATATTATAAACAAATTTATGGTTAAAATCAAGATGATGGCATACCCAGGGTATGTGAGTTTAACTCTCATATCCCTGGCATACCTTAGTTTGTTGAGAGCCAGAAGGGTGTTAACTCAAAGGGACATGTAGCAGTGAATTTACCACTCCTCCTAAGCACTATCAGCTGATGTAACTGTAGAGCTTATCTTAATGTAAAGTGAATCAGGTTTAGAATTGTATTTCTTCTTTGGGGGATTCGGTTTTAACATGCTTGATTTTCATTAGATTTATTCACATACATGTCTTTTCTTTTTCATATTCAATTTTTTTTTAAATCTTGATTTTTTAAACTCCTATCAATTTTCATTTGAATACAAAATTTTGTGGGAAACGACTGGAGAATGTAGTTGGTCATCAACTGGGTTCTCAAAAATGAAGGTTGAACCAATTTACGATATCAACATTGGAGTGATAACAAACCACAGTCCTCCTTTATTATATTATCAAAATGAGGGTTAACTATGTTACTGATATACATTGTATATGCATTGGCAGCTCACTTCAAAGTTCAAGACATTATCTCAAAATGTCTTGCTCAAATAGCCCTATGATTGACACAAAGAAAGAATTGAAGTTAAATCTATGGGGTAGTACATTAAACTAACACTGCATGTGGTTCAGCAACATAGAATGGTGCTCATTAACATCTAAACAACATCATGTTAATCCCTTTGGTACTTTAATCTGGATTAAATCCTTTATCAAGTTCTTTCATGGTCCTTCACAAAGGGTTTATAATTGCTCATTAACTAACACCCATAATCCACACTCCTTTTGTTTACACCAATTCTAATTGTAGTACATGTATCCTAATCCTCTGAAAAAAGGCAAAAATTGCAACAAGGATATTCAGCTCTGAGTAAAATTTACAAAAATGTTACATACATGTACATGTTGACAATTTGTTTGTAAAAAGAATACCAGATACCAGATATATCCTTTCTTTAGTACGTTTTGTTCTACTTCTACGTCTATGCTGGTACTCGTCAAAAGCCTTTTCAGCAACTAAACTAGTAAAAGAGTAGAGTAGAGTAGAGTAGAGTAATTAATTATTTAATGACAAATGCCATCTTGCTTTCTTTTTTGCACCCGGTATATTGAAGAAGAAAACATGTTTTTTATAAGTTCTAAAGCAACATAATTACGTAAATAGATGTTGGTAACCTCTTTAAATGACATCATCTGCCCATACATATTCTGAATGCACCTGTACACATACACATACATGTACATGTACATGTATGTACTGTATACTAGGGCAATGTATTATGAAGGCCAACATGTACACATATGATTAATTTTTTATGCCCATTGCCATCATAAAAAATGTAACTTTTAATCAAATTACAGAGCCTACATGTACATGCTTAGGAAAAAAAGATGCTGATGATATGCATGCTTCTGTGTGGCTTTCATCCCAATTGCTGCTTTCTAGACCAGTACATTTCTGACACACAGGGATTTAAATCAATATGCTCATCACAAAAACACTTTCAAAAGGGGCAGGATTTGGATAAGAACTCTCAAAAGGGAGCACTCTGAGCAGGCTAAATTACAGAATTAAAATACATGGACAGCTCTATAAGCAGGGTTGGTGAATAGATCCAGCTGTCTGCTACCAGAAAATTTCCCTCCATTAATGCTCCCATAGAGCATACCACACACAGCCCAGACAGCAATAATCCCTTTCTGTCACTTGCACAAAGTCCCAAAGGGATTTTTTTTTGGGTTGAATATAGCTTAATCTATACCAAAAAATGTCTACTGCAAATAATTTTAAGATGTGTAACAATAATTCAGAATCACTGCATCTCTTGGAAGCTGCAATGATGTCTAACACTAAAATGCTTGACCTATATTACTGTGGACAACTTTTTAAGAGATTGTGAAATATCAAAATTGCACAAATGAAGCGTTCAAGTGTTCTCCTATAACTTATTATACATATGTAGTACATAATTATTGGTACAATATGTGTTTTTCTTTAGATATTTATTTCAAAGTGTATGTACTGTAGGCATGTTTTCAAATTACCATTGCCCAACTGTATTTAACAAAAAGAATTGTCCTCTTTTCTTTTTGAATATGAAAACATAATTACTGGATTGTATATTAGGAATATCTGTAGCTCTAAAATGACAACAAATGGATGTATGCTCCCACTGTATTCAAATCAGACCCCTGTTTCATAAACTGATTATCAATAACAAGATAGGCTAATTTCTATAAGATACTGAAATCATGGCATTTGATAGAATTTCAGCATTTGTTATTGATAAGAAGCTTTGAATAAAACAGGGTCCAGACAGGTGACAAACTATTAGCTCGCATGCAATCTGCAAGAAAGCAGTGGGGCAGAGCTTTCTGTATGAGTTCACAGAGAATATATCTATTGTCACCTCATAAATATGGTGACAGCAACTGAAATTCTGTTTGATGATGGTCCCCTAATATCTCTGCTCGCCTTTGAACTCGGGCTGATGTGTGCAACATTTAAAATCCAACTATACAAAGGTTTCCAGGGTCACTATTCAAAGGGCTTGATACTTGGTAAAACATATTTTTAATCATGTTCAGTTATCTTATTCAGATCTAGTATCAATACAATGTTACATGTATTTTCACCCAGGGCTCGACAATAACAGGCGCCCAGGACATATGGGTGCCCAAAATCTAAGTCCTGTCCCCTCAATTTTTGACATTTTTACATACAGCTCAAATAGGCTGCAAGTGGTTCACTGGTCCCTCTTCCAAACACTTAGTGCTAAGCCCTGTTCATCTCATAAAAATAACCGTCAAAATTAATGTCCACCATTTCTACTACTCCCCTACATGTATATTCCTATAACCACAGACTCCCTAATCGCTCTCTCTCTCTCTCTCTCTGTGCTCAATTAGCATGCAAGATACTGGAGTAAAATTCGAACTGCGGTGCAGAAATTTAAACACTTTAGAAATTAATCTCATTCCCTGCACATTCATATGAACAGTTAGATTGTGAAATAAAATGTCTTTCCCCGGTACTCTTTTAGGCTTAATTACGGGTGTATGAAAAAGAAAATGTCAACCATTACATCCGGAACTATAATATGTTTGATGTTATTCTTGTATGGGTTTTTGCTTTTTACCATAAAACCAGAAACTTAGGAAACATGAAAACTTTCATACATTTTAATATTGGTGGACCTCTCCAAAGTTTTTTGGTATGCACATGTATGTTTCTGGTTTTATGCCTTGTTATGGTATTAGTGGTTATATACATGTACTTGTACAATGTACATGTAGATAAAATGAAAACAAAAAACAATTATCCTACCTGTACACTTTTGAAATGAGAAGATGAAGAACTTGTATCCACAGCATAGACAGTTGCCACCAGGGACGATCCTCCGCCCAGGTCTTCACGATCCAAGACAGCATCAGTACGTATAATTCCATTGGTAAGGCTGGCCCTGATCAGGCTTCCCTTATCCACCCCTCCTGCAGTCACAGCAGAGACGTAGTACCTCACCGTCGCAGAGCGGCCATCAGAATACTGAGCCACAACGTTTACGATTTCAGTTCCTGCAGGTTGATTTTCACTTACAGATCCAGTGTAGGTGTTCTGGACATAGTTCAGAATAGTGCTCTGGCCATCTGAGATGATAATGGCCAGTGTGAACGGTGTTGACTGCTGCTGAGGGTTGCTTCCAGCATCATCAGCTCGAATGTCCAATGAATAGATGTTGGCTGATGAGGGGATCGGTTGTGTCAGAGTCAGCTCACCGGTGATCAGGTCCAGTCTAAAAGGCACCCCAGTTGAGAGTAATGTGTAGGTGACCTGACCGTTGACACCAGTATCAGGATCATCAGCATGCACAGTGGTAACTCTGGTATTGGCCGAGGTGCTTCGGGAAATGGCGGCTGCCTGCTGAGAAGTAAACCTTGGTGCATTGTCATTGATGTCTCTGACAAAGATGACAACATCAACAGTGGCAGTACGTCTGCTTTCCACAGGTACAGCAAGGTCAGTGCCATGGATGGTGAGGATGAATTGATCTGTTGCCATCACTTTAGATTCTCTATCAATGCGACTACTAGTAGTGATCCAGCCACTCTCTGGGTCAATGGCAAAGAAGTCTCCTGAAGGTCGCTGACTAGAGATGGAAAAGCGTACTTCACCATTGACACCAGAATCTGAATCAGAGGCACTGACTCTGACAACTTCAAACCCTTCTGGTTTTTCCTCATCGATTTCAGGTACTCCCACGTAGGCAAAGATGGGACTGTTATCATTGCAGTCTCTGATATTTATGACCAGGGACACCACAGCTTGAAGAGAAGGACTGCCACCATCACGAGCTGTTATGTTCAAGGAGTACCGAGATGTTGCCTCATGATCAAGGTATCCTGTAAGGTATACTTCTCCAGAGTTACCATTCACTCCAAACACTCCATCAAGATTACCTCCGGTGATTGTGTAAGAGATCCATCCATTGCTATTGATATCCATGTCTGTTGCTTGAACACCACCAATGGTGTCACCAATTTCGAGACACTCTGTAACCTCAATTTCTCGCTGCATATTTTGACCAAAGGAGGGAGGGTGATCATTCTCATCCAGGACTGTGATTTCTACTTCTACAATTGATTCTTGTGGAACAGTGCCTTGGTCACGTGCTTTAACCCTCAGAACATAGCTTTCAGTCACTTCACGATCTAAAGGAGCAATGAGGACTATCTGGCCATGTACTTGATCTATGTGAAATCGTCTCTCTTCATTTCCACTGACAATGCTGTAGAGGATATAGGAATTATCTCCCACATCATCATCCGTTGCACTGACTCTGATGATTAAGGTTTCATTCTGTGCCAGTTCTGAAACTGAGGCCTGGTAACTCTCACGGTTGAATTCAGGAGGGCTGTCATTGATATCCACAACATGAATGTTCACATCAGCATGATCTTGAAGTTGCGGTTGTCCACCGTCATGGACTCGAACACGAATAGAAAAGGTAGTTGGCTGTCCAGCTTCAACAAGGCTCTCACGGTCAAGGCTCACTTTAGATGTTATGGCACCAGTAACAGAGTTCAGTGTAAACAGAGTATGATTTGCTGTGAATGAGTAGGTCAGTTCTCCATTTCCACCAACATCATTGTCAACTGCATGGATCGTTCCAACAGCTGCACCGATATCATCTTCCTCTGATAGGTAGAAGTTGTAGGTGGCATTGTCAAAGAATGGTCGGTTATCGTTTTCATCAAGGACAATGATTTCCAGCATAAGGGTAGATGTCATGGATGGCACACCACCATCTGTAGCTTCAATGGTCAGATCATACTGGTCAACTTGCTCCCTGTCCAATGCTCGCTTGACATAGACCATGCCATCAGGGAAGATACCAAAGCTGTCAGTGTTTCCTCTGGTGATGCGGTAGGATATTAGCCCGTTGGTACCTTGATCAGCATCTGTGGCCAAAGCATGGATGACTATGCTGTTTACAGGTATGGATTCTGTTAGTCTCAGAGTTGTGTTAATGGAGTCAACGAAGACGGGAGCATTGTTGTTGACATCTCGCACTTTGATGAGAAGATTCATACTGGAAGACAGGGGTGGTGTACCATAATCCGTTGCCAGGATTTGCAGATTATACTCCTTCTCTGGGTAATTTTGCAGATCCTTATTCAAGAAGAGCACTCCAGAAGTATGATTGATGCCAAAACGGTTGTCAAAGTTTACAGATATGTCATAAAGGATCACATTGTTTGGGGGACTGTCTGCATCGGTGACTTGGGTTGCATAGAACTCATTTCCAACAGCCCAGTTTTCAACAACATCCACTTGATCTTCCTGAAGGGCAAATACGGGTGCATTATCATTAATGTCCAAGATCTCTATCTCAACAACAGTCTGTCCATTCTGGGACCCATCAACAGCTAACACAGTCAACCTAAAGGAAGCCGATTCATGTGCTTCTCGATCAATTGAGAGCGTTGTCTTGATTACACCAGAGTAGAAGTCAATCACAAACAGTCCATTTGGATCTCCATTTACAATCACGTATGTGATTTCAACATTCAAATCCATACTTGTGGCTAGGACAGTTCCAACTTCAGTTCGATTCGGACGATTCTCTTCCAGTTGAAACCTGTAGGGATTCAGTTCAAATTCAAGTGGATTGTCCAGTGTATCAGTGACAGTAACAAAAATTGTTGCCGACTGAGCAGCAGTCTGTCCTCTACCATCTTGTGCAGTTACTGTCAGGGTATATGAAGATTTCTGTTCCCTGTCCAGTGACTCTCGTGTGGTAATGTTTCCGGAACTGATGTCGATCTGGAATTTGGATGAATTTGACAGAGAGAAAATGACAGCTCCGTTAATACCCACATCAAGATCTGTTGCTGAAACCACAGTCACAAAGAGTCCAGCCGGTCCATTCTCTATCACACTGGCATAGTACTCTATAGGGTAGAACTGTGGGGGATTGTCATTTTGATCTGATACAGCAATAGTGACAGTAGCTGTGGCCTGAAGTGAAGGAAAACCACCATCTGATGCCAAGATTTCCAGTTCATAGGAATCTTGTTCTTCACGATCTAGGGGTACTGTTAGTTGCAGCAACCCACTCTCTGGATCTAGATTGAACATGCCCGAATACTGGTCACTGCTGATAGTGTAGGTTACATGTCCATTCACCCCGTTATCTAAATCAGTAGCAAGAACTTGAATCAGATCCCTGGCAGGAGAGTTCTCTTCTACAATCTCACTGTATGTGCTCTGATTAAAGACAGGATACTCATCATTCACATCCTGTATATCAATGGTGAGTATGGTGGTGTTTGCCATGGGTTCCAGGCCTTGGTCAGATGCTGTTATTGTCAGGGTAACCTGGGCTGCTGTCTCGTGATCTAGCTTTTCTCGAGTCGTCACAAGTCCAGTTCCATTATCTATCTGGAACCACCTGTACTCATCTCCAGTTATGGAATAGATAATGTCAGCATTTATACCTTCATCAGCATCAGTAGCAGTCACGCTTTTAACGAAACTGCCTATCTGGATCGATTCCAAAAGGCCTGCGCGGTAGGACTCCTGGAGAAACATGGGTGCATGGTCATTCTCATCCACCACATAAATGATGATGGACCTGTAAGTTCTCCGAGGTGGTGTTCCCATGTCTTCTGCGACAAAGGTGAGGTTGTAGGAGGCTGTTACCTCCCTATCAATATTAGCAGATGGAGAAACCCTGAGGAGGAAGAAAACCTCTCCACTTGGCAATGGAATAGAAGACCCTGAAAAGTCATTCCGATCATTGCCGCTGTGGATGCTCATGGAAACCCTTCCATTTTCTTCCCTATCCTCATCTTTAGCTTTTAGATTGAAAAGGGGTCCTGGCGGCATGCTCTCACTGATGCTTGCAACTCCACTGGCATCGATATCTGGAATAAGCACTTCAATGACAGGACTGTGATCGTTTTCATCCTCAACCATCACATTCACAAATGCAGAGCTAGATTGGGAGGGTGATCCTTTGTCTGTAGCTGTGACTTCAAACAGATAGCCATTAGCAACGTAAGGTAACTGGCGCAGGAGAGTAATCCATCCCGTATCAGGATCCAAGGCAAAATTGTCTGTTAGCTCATTCTTCAGACGGTACACAATGTCACCATTCGATCCTAGATCAATGTCGGTAGCGTTAAGGTGCACTACAGAACTTCCAGCTGCAGAGCTTTCATTGACAGTAGCGAAGTAGGTTGTTTGAGTGAAAATTGGGGAGTTATCATTTACATCAGTGATGGTGACATTGACAGTCAGATAACCAGTCCTAGGGGTTGAGCTGTTGTCAGTGGCAGAGATATTTAAGATGTAAAAGTCCTCCATTTCCCTGTCTAGAAGTGAGTTGGTTACCAGTGAGACTGTGTACTCTGCATCTTCACGAGGACGGAAAGTTTGAAGCAAAAAGGCATCATCTCCACCGCCACTCACGCTCTCGATCCGATACATGCTAATGTAGCCATTACTGTCTTTATCTGCATCCATAGCTGACGGAAGAATCTGAACACTACCACTGTGAGCATTCTCAGAAAATGACAAAGTAATAACAGGTTGAGGGAAAACTGGAGAATTATCATTCAAGTCAGTGACTGTTATTTTAATGTCCACTATTTTTGTGCCAGAAGTTGTAACTACTGCCACTGGAAGTATGAACAAATCATTTAGTAATAACTCTCTATCAATGACGTCTGCAGTGGTGATAATTCCTGTAGTACTATTGAGATGAAATTCATCTGGAGGAGTAGATAGAAATGAATACGAGTTGCTAGTTGCACCTTCCTCTGCGACAGAACCAACGTAAGTCCCATTCGGTTGATTTTCGTCAACAAATAAGTTTATGTCATTTGTAGTTGCTCTGTCATCTGCTTCTGCTATTCCTGGAAATATGCACAGTAAAGTCAAATATAGCACCAACGCTCCAGGCATTATGTTAGTCCATCTTTTCCTCCTGGACCGCGACATTTTTTCAAATAAGTTCGGGCTTTGCGAGCCCCTACACACTGTCCGCTTGTCACCACACATCTCCCCTCGAAGTCTCGGCCGACCAAACATCCTGGATACGGCGGCGTCACTTACCGGCTGCCAGCAAGCGTCCCTAGTTAAGCCCCAACGTAACACAAGCTGCAGGCCACGGCTCCGCGGGTCGACAACACAGTTTCATTACCATCGTCAGTAAGGAAAGTAAAATGTCACTTATGATCATTCCCGTTCAGTAAAATGTTATATATTCCGACATCTCCGTGACCTAGTGTGCACTTTCATCTTTATTTTTCTGTTTCTTCAACAAAACGACATGACGAAATCGAAAAAAATGTCCTAGAGTGCACAGCAAAATGCGAACTGCTTCTCACACAAGCGGCGGCGATCGATAAATATAACACTGCTGTATGGATATGCGCACTAACTTGTGTAAGGTATTTACGAACCGAATATCTGCGCTGGTAGTACAAAACTCAGACCCCAGTGATGCGGGCAGGCGTTCGATGACTCTTCCGGTAGGCTTACTGGTAGTAGCACAACTAGGAGGAAATAAAGTACAAAAAACTACTTGCCTTCAAGTTCTCCTTTTAGGACTTGCTCATAAAGTCGATGTTTTGTCTATAATCTTAAATCGGGGAAAATATTTAATTGAGAAGCAACTCGGAAAGAGGAAAATTGTATGGTTATGTCGATTTTTGGTTGGCCTCAAAAGGAGGAGGGGATTTGGAATAATTAAAGGGTTAAGGCCTAAACTGTACCTCAACTTTTTTTTCCCATGTATAATTTGTAACTATTTAAAAAAAAATTTAATTCCATCATTTAAATATTATTTTCTCATATTATAACCAGGTAGTGTATTACCAGGGTATGTTAGTTTATCCCTGGTATTACATTAACACTACTTGTCCATCTATGACCTTCCAACCCATTATGACATTATAACTTAACCAAAATCAGAGGGAGATCGAGGGGTGAATTTGATATTCAATATAGATAACATAGCCTAAGAGCATTGTGTGCAAAATACAAGTATGTTTTTTTAATTCGGTGATAGAACGAACAATCTTCCGTGTTGATTTTGATCCGTCCTATCTATACATCGGAAGGAGGCTTGATCTGGCGGCACTTTGGCCCCAACCCCTCACCCCGCAAATGTGAAGTTCCTGCTGAATAAGTTAGATGACATTATTGATGAGAATGAAGGCTCTATGCTTCATTTGTTGTATTTTTTTTTAATTAAAATCATTATCATTGTCATTTTTTTCAATCGCAATTATCTCTTTTTCTGTATCACTAGCATTTTCCTCCCCCATTTAGGTCGTTCGTGGGATAGTAGACCTAATCCCCGCCTGCGGGATCTGCCTTCGGTCTTGCACCTGGAAATCTATAAGATTCTTCTTCTTTTAATATGATAACGAAGCTAATTAGTAATAGGCTAAATATTGATTGATATACAACATCTAGATTTATGTTTTTTAATTGTTGGATGTTCTGTGCAACAGTTCGAATATTTCACATCGGACCGTTTACTAAAGAGTAAGTTCAAAACACAAATTCGTCGGGGGTATGAAATGTGATACCGTATACCGACAAGCAATTGACCTGTTTAGCCAGAGAAATGAATAATCGCTTCTCTTCATGTCTTTGTCAAAAAGGGCAGATTTACTGAACGTTTTTGTTTCTTTTACTTGAATATTATATTTATGTTTGCAAAATTCCAAAATAAACCATTAACTTTTGAGCATATATTATTGCCAAACAACTTTTGAATATCGTATTGCTAAGAAAAATAACAAACTTTTTTGAAAATGGAGATTTCAACAAAGAGTATTGTTTTTTTATACCTCAGACTACCTTCATGGGAACATTTTTTAATTTTAATTTTTCGATTGACTTGATTTATGTTTGTATGTTATCGAGAATATGAAAACCAACAAAAAGGGCGGAGTTCGTCTAGGTTATAATGCAAGTCCTGTGAGATGGCGCTGTTCCAAAATATGCAAACATGCTTTTAACAAAATTGAAGCCCAATTACGTGCATTCCCAAATAAAGAACCCAACATTGTTTTGAATTGGTCTCAGAAATGGTCAGCATTGCCTAATCAATTTATTTCTTAATTTCTTTCTTTCTTTATTTCTTCCACTCTTCCCTTGATATTTTTTTTTCTTTCTATCTTTCTTTCTTTTTATTTTCCTTGATTTCTTTCCTTTAGTGTCTTTCTTTCTGTCTTTCTTTGTTTTCCTTTTTGTTCCTTTGAAAATCCGGAAATTGAAAAAAATTAGGAATAATCCGAAACAACATCGAAATCAAACAATAACTTTATTTTAGAAGGCATTATCCATTAATATGATGCCGGAAAACAAAAAGATGTATAGTCGTACTTCACATTTTAAATCATAATGAAAAGAGCAAATAGATTAGATTCATGAAACTTCAAATGCATAAACTGGATAATGCATTTTAATCAACTTCAAAGGAAAAGAGAACATTCTTGTACGAATAGAGATAATTTCACAAATGACACACAAAATTAATGAACCAAAATTAACGCATAAAGATTGATTATTTGTGGACAAAATCCTAGTATCCATGTATCCCTGTTGTTCCGTCCTAAACTACATAATCCAAATCTTTCCATCACCCTTCACGATTGTTTTTCAAGTTCTGAAGAAGAAAAAAGAGTGCATGCCTTCTTATTTTCTGATTTCTGAAGACAAAAAATAAGTGACTTCAATGTTCAGATCAAGATTTGAGTTTAAATGATAATTTCCACATTTCCTTTGCTAATCAAATTTTGCTAAAGTGACTCCATTTCTCCATATGAAGAAAGGTTATTTAGGTCTTATTTTTCATTTCTGTTATCTTCCTTTCATCCCTTTTTGCTTATAATTGTTACCGTCTTCCCTTTATTTTCCATTTTTGTTTCTCATTTCCCAATGGGAGTATTTTATGGACGACCGCCTTATCACACCCTGTCTAAAGGACAACATTGATATGATTAATCATTTGTCCACTTACAAAAAGTAATGAAATATAAGCAACGAGTGCTATCCCCTAAACCGGGATACTAAACACGAAAATAATAATAATCAGGGTAATTTCGATTGGCTAATGTTGTACACCATATTTACACTAGATGGCGCTCTTCGAGTCTTGATATTTTTTCGCTGCTCCTCATTACGCCTACGGAAGCACTGGATAGTTCGTGCGAAGTACAAGTTTCAATTAGCGTAGATGACATTGGACCACAGAATTATTCTGTGCATTGGACGCGGTGAAAATAAACTTGATGATACATTATTTTGTTTGACTAACATGTTGAAATGAAAGCCGATTACAAATTGCAGTGAAAATGGATGACGAAATTCATCTAATCATAACTCAAAATCATTGAATGAATGTGGGAGAAAAATCAGTAGTAAATGTATCTTATTAGGTAAAATAAAAGTTTAAAAAAACAAAATACAGCTATATTAATAATGTGAGACTTAGTTTTATAGTTCGTTAATGTA
>BEXV01000536.1:199509-219798 GCA_003118195.1 Hemicentrotus pulcherrimus | reverse complement strand
AATTCACTTTTTTTGCCAATTTAAGCCTATTCAGCCGAATTTCACACTGAATGAAAGACAGCCTCGAAATCTCACAAAGAAGAAATTACTACGTTGTTTGTTTAAAAAAATGCCCTCTTGCTTTGAGTCATATCCGTTCTTCCCTTCGCTATTATAATATCTCAATCATTAAAAAAAGAGGATGATAATAAATCAGCATTAGCATGTTCATAGTTAACATCGCCTATTTTTCATCATCATCATTATTATCATCATCATCATCATAACCATCACCATCATTGTCATCGCCGCCATCATCTAAACCATTACCTTAATCATTCTATCATCATGAACAGGACCAAATCATCATAATAATGAAAATTAGTAGATGGAAACATATCTTGGACGTCTCATATTAATCATAGGCATAATTTATTATAAAAAGGTTTCTCTGAGCGTATTATTAGTCTTAGTAAAATTTGGTAATCCACTCCATAGTATTCATATAATATAATGCATTTATTTTTCGATATTATTTATTGCAATTCTTTTTGGGCGACGAAACATCCCTCTAAGTTACTCAAATTACATAGAATAAAGAAAGGGCATTAAGACTCTGCGCTAATTCCTCTTTCTTCGCTCCCTCGCAAACTTTATTTAGAAGATTCTATGTTTTACATATTTATGATATTAATAAAATTACAAATTGCGTCAACGATTCCTCTCAAGCTCATCCTTATGCACATACTCAGTCTAAAAAATGCGGTCTAGACCCATAATTTCTTAAACAATTCTCTTTGTTGTGTTGGTCCTAAAATTTAGAATTTCCTATATACTTGCTTTTTTACAGTTTGTTCGTTTTAACAACTCATGATACATAAGATTTAACAAGAAACATCTTCTCTCTTTTATTATAATGCACAATTTATTTTAAAACCACACTCTCACACCAATATGCCTTCCCCACCCGCTCCTCCCCCATTATTTTTTTGTCTTTTTCTAAGCATATTGTTATTTGTGCTATATACTTGTGCATTCAATAATTGTCAAACCATATTAGCTTTTACGGATGCCAAATTTTCCATTTGAACCATGGATTATACGTTCATATTTACTTTATATTTTTTAATGTTATTATGTAAATTAATATGTAATCTTAATATTTTTACCTGTTATGATATTCCACACTCTACCTTTGTATATATTGTCATGATGGTGGAAATAAATGTCAATTGTTGAATCGCCATCTTTTTCTAATTTTCGACATCTTTGAATATAAAACATTTTCTTCCCTTCAAATTTGTCCCTCTGCTCCTTTTTCCAATAACAATTAGCTCGAAAGTTTTTTTTCTCCGTATTTTGTCTTCACTGAACTGTGCTATGACGCTAGACTTTGTGTCTTCCTTTCACTTCCAAAATTCTCAATCTGAATTCTACGACGCAGCTTCCTCAGCCCTTAGTCTAGGAACTGATACTTTGGCCCGGCTTTTTGAACGACTGAATTCGAATTGAATTTACTGACAGGCAAAATAAGAACATTGTTTGTGTAAGAATTAATCAGTCAAACAACAACATACAAATCCTATGAAGGGCGGTAAGAATTTAAGCTTCTTGAAAGGGGAGAGATGTGCGTTTGGCGTTTTCACTGAAAATATCTTTCTGACGTTTATGATTTTCTTGTGCCGAGATGTGATCCTCGACCATGCATCTCGTCGTCATGTTTGTTGGGCGCACGCGCATGTAAACATTCAACCAATCAGCTCTGAATGTTCAAGCGCGACATGACGTAACAATCAAGAAAGCGCATTTCTTTGTGACTATGTTTATGTCAGAGATGTGTCAACAAAGCCAAACCAACATAAGTTACACTCGGAGAATTTCGAAACGTTTATCTTCTGAACATACAAGTATTTCATCTTTAAAATGGGTAATACTTTGACGAAATTATTGAACGCTGGCTTATTTAGCTTTCGGGGGATGTTAGTGTCGCTAACAGGTAAAACTCTAATGTATCTTTGTTCTTTGCTAGCAAATTAATCTATTCACTAAGTGAAGGAGGGCGTTGAAAATAAAGGATAGATTATTTTGATTCTTGGTCATTTCATTCCGTCAACATACAGTTAATTTTTCTTTTAAATTGCATTATTTGAAAAGGTCCCAATATCTGAAGTGATTTTAAGCCTCTTGTGTACGTGCGAATTAAGTTAGACATTGGGTAAAATCATGCTTTCGTTTTATTGAATAGGGAAACAAAAATTAAATAGACTTTGAGCTTAAAGTTAAACGTACTGTAGCTGTACAGCGATTGTTAATGTCAATGTTAGCCAATTTTAAGATCACAGAAAATCGAATTGTGATTGGTATGCGCTTTTAACTTTAACTTTATTATAATTTTGTTAGTATTGTTATCGTTGTTTATATTTTGCATCGTTATACTATTGATGTTATTATTATTATTGTAATTATCATCATCATTATTATTATGTTCATCATTATTATCATCATTATCATTATTTTCACTATTGTCATTGTGATCTAATCAATATGAATAAATATGTTTTTGTTCTTGTTGTAGCAAAAATGAGGCAGGACCAGGAATTCAAATCAGAGCAGCGGTCAAAAACAGCCAGTGCTGTAGAATATCTTTCTGTTACCGGTTCACTCATATTCAAAGGTGACAGGTATGCATAATTATGATGGCTCTAGATGTCTAATTAGTCACTATTCCTTATGAACATTCCGAATCAAATGCTTTTACTCCAGTTCTTATTCTAGTTTCTGTTTCGTATTTTTCATTTAAAAACAGGAACTTTTCTTCAAAATTTATCTTAGGCTAGATGTATGAGGCGAAAAGGTCGGGTAGTAAGGTGCCTCAATATGATTTTTATACCTAATCTAGTATATTTCTTATGACGATTTTTATTTTTTAAATATTTTTTTCAAACTCGCCTTTCTCGCAAAATTTAGAAACTAAAAAGTTGATTTTCGGGCACGGAAACTTCAGCCATTACCGACCCCTGCAGAAATGTGCCTGTATCCTATTTATCTTCTCATTATTGTAAATAATACTTATTATGGTATCTAGACACACATTGAGTGATTTCTCAACACCACAACCAGCTTTCGACAACACCGAACTTGAAATCACTCATTGTGTGTATATGTCACCTTGATTCTTATGCCTGCTTGTATATTAATAAGATTGAAATAACTTTGGGGTAGGTCTATATTTCAACATTATTCTGGAACCTTTAGTGTTGTAAATAAAAGTTGTGTGTTTCATTTTCTATAGGTATATGGGCATGATGACGGCAAAGAATGATAACGTAAGTCTAATTTGTCTTTTCCCCCTTCTTTTTCATAATGAATGTATTTCAATTAGCACAGACCTGGTGAAAATCGACATCTGAGATCTCTTATTCAATTAAATCAGTTTTAAAAAAATTGTTGCAAACTTTCCTTTTCGGAGGCTTTTGTATGTATTCTTTACAATTAGCCAACATATTACATAAAATTAAAAAAAGAATACACCATGCTGTGATAACTTAGAAATATTTTGTATATTTTTTTCCTAAATCATGGCGTTGCTCACATTGATTTTTAAAATTAAGGGAAAAAGTATAATCCTACAAAGTATTGTGTTAAAAGGATAATGTGGATAATAGGCTTAATGTGCAAGTTATTGGAAGAATCTTTAAAAATAGATTTATCAAGACATAAATGGACAAGAAAAGAAAGATACAACGTTGATTTGGTAGTAGAAGAAATATAGTAGAAAATAGTTTTGACCCTAATATCTAATATACTTTTGCTTTTTTCCCCCTGCCTTTGTTTCCATTCTTATAATCATTATAGAAGGAGACGTATTTCTTTGTAACACAATTCATCCGACCCGATACATCCCCTGCCAAGGCACTGACCTGGATGGATATGAGTTTGCCATGTGGCGCCCTGACCCTGGAGAGAAACGTTTTAAGAAAGAACCAGATCACATTGCATGGTGTCGTCGAAGCGGAGAATGAGCCACGACCCAGGGAAAAGTGTGTGAGCTACCAGGATTGGTTCATCGCTGAGATGAAGGCCGTGGAAAAAGAACTGATGGAGGGAGACGTCGTCGAGGTGGCAACAAAGTTTGGACTTGGCACCGCTATTGCTCGACCTATCTCTGCCATCAATCACGAGTTGAACCTTGATCGCATTGACGACGCACTGCCTGTAATTGTCAAGACTCAACTTTTGTCCAAATGTTCCTTGGTAGATTCTTCAAATGTGACCCGTCAAGACGAGCGAATTCCAGTTCATTATGTCTCACCCTTATGGCCTCTTTTACCACAGAAAGGTCAACCACAAGAGGGATTTGTCCTACCGTTTGGTCCTCTGAAAGAACAACTTCTAGACTATCTTACAGAAATGGCACAGGATTCTTTGGACAAATCAAAACCTATTCCGTTCCCACCTCCTTCCCTTCTTAACCTGGAAAAGGGAGAAGTTTTCCAACAGAAGATTGCACATAAAGTGTCTTCCACAGTGTCGCCAAGAAATAAGAAGTTGGTAGCATCTGGTGAAAATAATCTAGGCCTAAGTGATCAAGGATATGATGTTGGAGAAACAGTTCTGATAACAGTTCCAGAGGAGATCTGCCAAAACATTAACAGTCCTACAAATCACTTCCAAGGAATTCCATTATTTGACGAACAACGGGAATCAAATAATCACATTCACCAACTAGCCAGGCAAGTCCTACAAAGTCTAAAGGAAGACAAAGCTCCAGAAAATGGCACTTTGCTGACCTTTACTGCCTCACACGATGTACAACTAGATCCAACAAATCCCATTTACCAGCTGGTCAAAGAAGTTAAACAAAGTCTGAAGAAAAAAGAAGCAGCTCCAGTAAAGAATGCTTTGCTGACAGTCCCTGCCTCCCGTGATGTTCAGATTGAAACATTGAATCCCATTTACCAGCTGGCCAAAGAAGTCCGACAAAGTCTAGAGGAAGAAAAAGCTCCAGAAAATGGCACTTTGCTGATCCTTCCTGCCTCACACGATGTACAACTAGATCCAACAAATCCCATTTACCAGCTGGCCAAAGAAGTTAAACAAAGTCTGAAGAAAAAAGAAGCAGCTCCAGTAAAGAATGCTTTGCTGACAGTCCCTGCCTCCCGTGATGTACAGATTGAAACATTGAATCCCATTTACCAGCTGGCCAAAGAAGTCCGACAAAGTCAAGTGGAAGAAAAAGCTCCAGAAAATGGCACTTTGCTGACCCTTCCTGCCTCACACGATGTACAACTGGAATCAACAAATCAAATTTACCAGCTTGCTCTTGAAGTTCGACTAAGTCTAAATATGAAAGAGGCTCCAGGAAATAAAACTCCCCTAACAACTCTTGCCACCAATGACAATGCAGTAACTCGATTAGATTACAACAATAAATTCATTGGCCATCACGCCGGAGACTTTTCTCAATCTCATGATGACAGCACAAGGTTGCCACTAATCTCGCCTTTATCGACTGCATAAAATAGTCCAAGTACAACACTAATACTACTGGAAAACGAATCAGACATAAATATTATCAGAAAATTGGCTACGGAGGTCGAGGAAAAAATTGAAAGAGCTTTAAGGTCATCACCACAAAAGTCACTGGAGCTCCTTGCCTCAAGCAAACAGAAAGACCTTAACAATGACAAAGAACTATCTGAAAAACCAACAGATAAAGAACAGAGTCGTGCTGCCTCCAAGAGCCAAAATGAAATAAAATATTCTGAAGACAAAGTGGAAGAACTACATGTATATCATCTGAAGAGTAAAGAATTGGAGATCCAACTGAACAAGCTAAAGAAGACGACAGAGACATCAGCTTCAGCACCCCCCTCTTCCTCTGGCGATTCATGTCGGCAAGGCCCCTTCACCGCTACGTGGAGGCAGTCCTCTTTTGATGTAACCTGTCGTCCAGGATACCGAGGCATCAGCCACCATTTCTTCAGGTCTGGTGCTCAGACACCCAGTACATCATCATCATTGATTAAAGGATCTCTCATTGGCCCATTGCCTCCAGCATATCCTTGTCGCGAATACACAAGAAGTGGCTACAGGGGTGGTCTCAGCCATAGTTGAGGAAATATTATTGATCTGTAATAGAACCAGGGACTTGGGAGAGACTTTAGGAGTCTGATCTTTTGATAATGAACACTTCGTGCCTTTATGATTTACATGTGTAACCTGGAAATTTCAATGTGCAACCTGATAACTGAAGATGAAGTAAGAAAGAAAAAGAAACTGGTAACAAAAAAAGTAAAAACACTTTGTGATGTATTAAGAGATGAATGTAAAATAACTTGTCCATTTCAATGTATGACTGCAAGAACATAATGCAAGGCCTTCAGTTTCATTTCTTAAACCAAAGCTTTTAAGTTCCCAAAGCATTGTCCAATCATCAGCATAACATCATCAAGATGTTAAAATTTCGATGCGGTCCTCATTTTGTGTAATGTCGTATTCTTCTTTGCCGTTTACTTGAAATTCAATGTTTTTAACATGTTCCTTCAGTATCTCTCCCTTTTCCTTCATTATCCTTTCTTCTTTCTCCTGCGCTTAGAAACATTGTATTAAGCGCATTATAAATGTAATGTATTATTATTATTATTAAGATACTTTCAAGATATCTTCAAGTTATCGCTGAAGTTTTTTTGTTGGTCCTTTTAAAAATGGAAATATGAGAACTGATCGATGAGTATGCATGGACTACAAACAAAAACTAATAAAATCATGGTTGGAACATATCTGCCTTCTCTTATCATTGTAGGTTTGTTGTAAACTTATTTTCAAAGGCAGTTGTTTTGGTAGGTGATTGTGTCACATGTTGTTATCTGAGCAGTTAATTTAAAACAGTAATTTGAAAAAGTTTACATGCAAATTTTGCATTACAGTTTTAATATTTTATTTCTTTGCATCCTGAATCGTGTCTCTCTCTCTCCTCCCCCTCATGCTTTTCTTTCCTTTCCTTTTTTCCACTTTTCAATGGCTTTGTTCACTTGCTGAATACTCTCTCCTGTTTCCATATAATCATCTCATTCTCAATTTTCATTCTATAATGTTATGGACCAATGAAAAGTATTAATGATCACAATACCAATATATATGTCCTCAAAGTTTATATCATTTAGATATTTGTTTCTGATTCATTCATCTTTCCATGTGTATCATAGTAATAAATCTGCTTTTAAAAGTGCATTCATGAACATAGAATTAATCATAAATCGATATAAAATAACCATGAAATATTGTAATCCTCCATAAACGTCTAAATGAACAATATTATAATGGATACACATGTTTCCTTAAAGGGTACATCTGTCTGCCAATCCATCCCCACATGATATGTTCAATGCAGGTAAGTTTGTGCTAACAGTGTATGTGTGGTGCCATATACCTATTTCATACTCTAGCATAAATGCTACTCATATTGTCCATTATTACAAGCCAACCCAACAATTCATGACTGACATGCTATGAATGCAAACAGGAAGAAGAGCATTTATTTTGATAAATATACAATCACACTATCACTTTCATGAATGACTAATTTGTGGATTTTAGTTTTCTGAAATTATCAGTAGACTACAATATACTCATGCATGCAAACCGTATTCCTCTTTCAAAGACAACTTTCACATAAAATGAAATATATCACAGTACATGTAATTCCATTAAGTGGTCGTTTTTAAAACTCTCTTCGTTTAGTGTTACACAAACTAAATTGAAACTTAATCAAAGCTAAACCTATTACTGCACCAATAATAAAAAGTTTGTTTGAAAGTGAAACTAGCTTTAATGAGATAGTGCTCTCCAGTTACTGTAATGAAGATGCAGTGCGTGTTACGACATATCATTCGTTGAGAGCCAGAAGGGCGTTAATTCTATGATTGCGGATATGAGTTAATGCCCTCCTAGCTATCAGCAGATGATATGGTGTACATCCGTCATTATTCAAGCATGAAAAGTGAAAGTATTTAACCTTTACTTTTATGACAGATCATATCAATGTACAATGATAGCACATATAACATGCATAGGATCTGCATCATGTTTGTTTGATGTACACTCAAATATATTTTTTGTTATTTACAATGAGATAGTCAACATGAACAAACAAAGTTAGAATTAATTCAATATTTTTTTTTCAGAATAAAACTTTCCTGTTTAATTACCGGTACGCAGATAGAATAAATATATACTTAAGAAAGTGACCTGTAAATTCCAATTTCCGTTTGAATTTGAGGGAAAAACATAAAATATATGAGAAACAAGCAATGTCATAGACAAAAACAGGAGAAAAAAAATTTGAGATTGGTTCGCAAATTCTGCAAATGTAACTGCTACTACGAAGAGTTTCAATAACCTAAATCAACTGGACACAAACTTATCGTATTCTAAAAACTAAACTTGGTGAGTTCCAAGAAAGTGCATTCATTTTTTTCATTCACATTTGTTTGACGTCATAATTCAAAGCAAGTATTAAAATGACCATTTCTTTTTCATGTTTGGAATTCCAATAACTAGTTTTAAGTCTGAAGCCAAACTTTGTGTCCTGTATTCAGCATAAATCTCTTCATATCATAAAACATAAAAATTAACATGACATTGACATTATATTATTACTATGTATTTCAAAATGTTATTTTTGAAATGCACACCTGGCCCCGTCTTTAAGAGTTACGATTGATCCAAATCAATCGCAAGTCCTCCAATCAATCGCAAGTTTGCAGTCTCCTATCTCTTATGTACATAGTTACGATTGATATCAATCAAAAATAAGTTGCGATTGATATCAACTCTTTGTAAGACAGGGCCCTGCAGGTTAGAAAAAGAGGCCCAAATAATCCACTCTGAACAGGTACAGGGGAGATGTCAGACCAGTGAAATATCAGTCATATGACTATCCCCGATTTGTAACCGATCGAATCTTTCCTGGATCGGAAAGATCAACATGCTTCTCTATTTTCAAGTTTACTACCGGTATTCATATAAGACTAAGCAGAACAGGAATAAGGAAGATTTCACATATTTATTATATCGTTATCTTAATACTGCACTTCCTTTTAAAGTTCAGTAGTGGTAAGGTCACAACGTTTGCAGTTGCTTTTGAAACATGATGTCACTAGTAACAGTAGGTAACCTGGGCCTGGTGCATGAAACTTACCATTGATGGTAACTTTGCCATCAATGGTAACTACCATGGTAATAAGATTCAACAGCCAATCAAAATCAAGGTTTCTATGGTAGATACCGGTACCACTGATGGCAAAGTTACCATCAATAGTAAGTTTGTGCAATGGGGACCAGATAAAGCTTATTTCACTCACAAAAATATGTAGTGCTCAGAAAGCCTTCAACAAGACCCGAAAAGATCATAAGTTTCTTGACATATCTGTATTCCAATTAAAGTCCACCAATTTGAAGTTCAAATAAGAGCATTAATTTAATGCTGAATTAAATGAAAATAAGGATACCTAACTACATCAAAGTTCATAAACGTGTTTCCTCAGTTTGCCCTGCCTTCACAGTCGATGCTGAAGAAAGTGAGCTTTCTCTTCTCTTTTCTTTGACCATGTTGGTTAAGAAGTATTCCCCTGCAAATTTTGGAAAGAGAGGTGGAGAGGGAGATAGAGGGTGAGAGAGAGAGATAGAGGGTGAGAGAGAGAGAGAGAGAGTGGGATAGTGAGAGAGAGAGAGAGAGAAAGAGAGAGAGAGAGAAAATAGACAAAATGGTTAGATATGTGACATACATCAGTTTTTTTTATATAAAGTGATTACATTGGATTTAGAAGGACTTCATACTTGAAGTACATGTTCATGAAGAGTATGACTCTCTACTAGGATGGTTTGTTATTCTTCTTATGATGAAAAT
Organism: Hemicentrotus pulcherrimus; assembly: GCA_003118195.1. Classification (NCBI taxonomy): domain Eukaryota; kingdom Metazoa; phylum Echinodermata; class Echinoidea; order Camarodonta; family Strongylocentrotidae; genus Hemicentrotus; species Hemicentrotus pulcherrimus. The sequence continues at coordinate 209,909 of BEXV01000536.1, read as the reverse complement.
ATGGCATCAAGATAAAACTAAAAATAACTATTATGATGATATTATTATCAATCAAGGGTAACTCAGGCTGGCGAAGTAAAGATAAATTACTGATTCAGGGTAGATCCCCTTCAACAAGAATTGTTGGTACTGGTAAGGGGATTAATTAGGCGAAAAACATTTATACATGTTTTATTTCAATTATATAATCAAAGAGCCCCCATTGGTAACACTTGATGAATTTGATTGTCCTCAAAGACTTTCCACATTTTGCATTTGAAGTAAATTAAATCTATTTTTAGTAAATTTCAGAACGTTTTAAAAACAATAACATTTTGCATGCAGCTGTTCAACTTCACATATATGTGCTTTGAAATGATTCCAATCTGCTTATATACTGCAGTATGGTGGAGATGCATGTGTCTTTGAGTAGCGATAGGTTTCTGTGTGGTTGTTGAATTCTAACTATCATTACGGTAAAGGCTTTCACGCGTAGATTACGTGGGGAAACGTCACTATTTAGCTGATTCGCCTATTTGCGAACTTAACGCAAGTGTGCGGTACGCAGCGAAACTGCTAGCCACGATTGACAGTAAGAACATTTTGCTTCGCATCAACCTCAGATCTGCGTGTACTGTCGCGATTGACAGTACAGCACTCTGTGTATGCTAGCTAGCATAGGCGCTACGTACGTGTGTACGTGTGTGTAGCGAAGTGCCCCCTATACTAGACAAGCAGCTCCGCGAAGAAAAACACTGAAAGCTGGGAGATAGATACTACTGTGAACCAGTCGTCCCCTTCGTGACTCCGGTCAGGGCTGAAGGTTTAGCTTCGGGTAAGATTCGTGCATTCTAACCAGGCGGGTAAATGTGCAGCGTCCGAGAAACAATACACGTAGGTAAGTGTGCATTTTGCACTGAACGCACGGGGTACACAATATGGCAGCGCGCTAGAGATATATCGTGCGTTCTACGCGTGATAGCCTTTAATTTGTAAAAAGTGGTCAATTTGAAGTAAACACCATGAGTTAAAAAAAACATAAACTGATTATTCTATTCCTAACATGAAGACAAAAATTATGAATAATTCAATTTATATATCAATGTACAACTGTTAGATACTACAGCTCCAACCCTCTCTTCAAGGGTTGCAGCAGTGTAAGTATATTTAATTTGCTCCAAGCTTTTTAAGAGACTTCCTGCTGCAAACACAACCCCTTCTCACCTCTTGCCTTTTCCGTAGCAAGAATAAAATCATCTTATAAAAGGTCATGTAAGCTGCTACATCTCCTAACGAAACGAGTGGATTTATCAGAGGAAGTTGAGAAAAAAGTTGATAGTCTGCCTGGGGCTCTGAGTGCGAGACTGTTCCTATTGTGGCTTTCCATCTGGGGATCCATGATGGAAGATCGTCTGCTCCCGATGGTGGAGAGGGCATCATAGAAGACCTCGCTGTCTTCGTCATCGGCGGAAGTCAGGGGTAACGGGAGGAGAGCAGCAGGGATACTTCGGGACAGAGAATGGGTAGGGAATTGGATTTCCTCAAGGGAGATGGAGTAGCGATAGAGCATGAAGGGACGCAACGCACTCAAGCGCTGGTCCTCCAGTGGGTCCAGATTGTTTGCGAAGCCTTGGTAATAACGGAGATCCAGGTCTTCGCCGCTGAAGCTGCCCAGGTGTGGGGACTCTAAAGCCAGGGAGGAAGTGTTGGATGAGCAGCACAGTATCTCCTCTGTGGTCATAGAGTAACGGTATTTCATAATGGAAGAGCTACGGGCGTGGATGGGTAGCTCTGCGCTATCTAGGCTATCAAAACCCTCGTTTTCACTATCTGCTTCAGTTACAGCAATGTCCGGTAGGGAAACCCTGTCTTTGTTTGGTGGTACATCTGAATCATCATCATCTGAGATGAATAATGCCACATCTCCTTCATCGTCGGTCATCTCAACTGGATCACCAATATCTGATCCTTCATCACCAACCACCCACATGACCTTGCATCCACCTTCAACCCCTGCATCAGGATCTGCCCTCATTGATTTGAGGGATCCTGCAACATTTTTCAAAGAATCAGACATACCTTCTGTGGAAGAGTCCAAGGCATCTAAGCCCTTCAGTACTTCTTCTTCGAAATCGCTCACAATTGACTGAATGTCATCCACTTTCTCCTCCTCCTCCTTCTCTTCCTCTTCTCCGTTGTAGACCTCAACGTGACCTTTGAACTGATGACCCAGGTCACTTTCCTCATCGTTCACCACTTTGAGGCAGAGGGAGTTGCTACTGAAGATCACGCTACTGCTCCCGTGTCCTGGAACCTCAAGGGTGTCATGGAGACCCTTCTTGGAACAAGGTGGCCGCTTGTTCTGCCAAGGCCACGTGTTGGACCTTCCTCCGCTCCTCCCTACATCCTTCCTAAGCTGCACTGTAGGCAGCATTTCATTGGGTGTTTCTTTCTCACCGACAGATGCAGCATCTTCGGATGATGAACATGGACACCTGAAGCAAACATTCCTCTTCAGTTTGACTGTTACAACACCACAGATTGCAATAAAACCAATGCCTAGTGCAGCTAGGATAACATGTAGCGTTTCCAGAGGAAACATAATGCCTGTTGCTTGATGTTATAGATCCCTCACTGCAGCAAGGTGACAGCTGATCACACTACCATTCATTTACCAAATTAGTTACCACTGTCATGTATCCTATTGAAATATCCTCAACACTCTTCAAATCAGACATTAAAATTTACACCATGCATGTGCACGAAAGAGCTGAAGTAATATGTCATCAGGCAGATAATATTTGAACAGTTTTGCAGTTGCTTTGTTATGCTGATGCTATTGCAGAAAATTCCAATCGTCAGCTTTCAATAACACTCACAAGGATCATGGGACACATGAACTACCAATACTTTAATCCCTAATGGCTATCACAAGCAATGCTACTTCTGAATTAAATTGAAAGCACTTCTTTTCAAGAGGACAATGATGCAGCCCATTCTTGGTAATATGAAACAGGGAAAGTTGTTGATCGATGGCACAACATTTGAAAGTGAAACTAGGTACAAGGAAACTCCCATTAATATTCATCTACATGTAGGCACTCCCTCTCTCACATTATTAAAAACATGCATCACTTCCTGTTTTTGGTTTCCTTGTCTTTATATTCCCAAGTAAATGCCATAGGGCAAATTCATTTAGTGATTTATAATCACATCTTTCAAAGCCCACATACTTTCTTTGTGTTGAAGTTTGATACATATAACTAGATATTGCTTAAATTTAGATCATAGAGTTATGTTATTTCCTCAGTAGTTAAAGAGCTGATCTCTGCATACTGCATGCGCACTATACAAGAGTAGAGTATTACCTAATATGACTTGTTGATAATAATAACAGAAATATGATAGTATTAATGACTGCGCTAAGAGAAAAAATATTTGTTTTTATACCCTCTCAGGAAGGTTACAATTGTGCTATTGCCCAAGGCGTGCTGAGGCATGCTGTGCAATAGCCGAATTGTAACCTTCCCGAGAGTGTATAAAAACAACTATTTCTCGAATACTAAAGCAGTCATTAATACTTTTATATGCCCCCCCAAAAAATAGTCAACATATGACACCACCTTGGCCTTTCTCTAGTTTATCTGCATGGTTGTTTTTTTATGAGTGTATCTGTGAGAGTAGACTAGATCTAGATTCTAGTCTAAGCAAGATAATTTTACAATTTTGAGGGTGGGCCGGCCCTGTGGGAAATAAGGAGAAAAACCTGCGCTTTCATATGACACCTCACTTAACGAGTATCACCTTCAGGATTACGAGCAATATTGGTTTGAATCTCATTTTGGTAATTAAAACATCAACCAATGCATCGACCAGTGGCAGTGCGCAATGCAAAGAGATGTTATCTCTATGATAAGGATTTCATTTTTAGCACTAGATCTACTAGGCCTAGATCTAGATCTACTAATCTATTTTGAATATATTTATGGGCAATTTCACGCACCCTTTTTGGTGTTCTTGTTATCAGCAAGTCTTGCATCTGATCATCATCAAGAAGTTGAAATCTTGGGAGAGTTTCTTCAGCCATTTTTGCCTTATTTGCCGTTACGGTGCGCTGTGCTAAAAATACCAACCGATTCTTCGCACACGTACGGTATCCGTGATCACTCAAACCAGTTTTCAACATTTCACCAAGATTGACCTATTTTTCCCGGTAAGTGGAATTTTGCCGGGAATTTTACAGGAATAGTTAAAGTTTACGACTGCAATTTCAACCAATCAGATGGCTAGATTCCTTAAGTGAGGTATATAAACACGTATAACACATTTATATTGTCTATATCATCTACCTATTTGTTAGCTATTAAAAATGTGTAGGTATTATTTCTATTTTTTCTAAGACAGTTGTAAGAAATATTCTGCAATGAATGCTGACCTGCTTTGTAAGATGATCTGACTAATGGACCACTTGCTGTGTAGGAAAAGCCCAGCTTGTTCCCAACTTTCTCCCAGTAATTGAACTTCTCAGGTGTGACTTACTCTGCGACCTTGAGATGTCTCTTGGTAGGCTGCATGTACTGACCTAGCGTCAGGCAACTGACTCCTGCTGAACGCAAGTCTGAAAGGAGAGACATGTGATATTGATATGCACAGGGTTACTGAATGTACATGTCAGCAGGACAGCGCATAGAGAAATATTGTGATATGCGCTATATAAGTACGGTTTATAATTATTATTATTAGTAACCTTACGGGGGGGGGGGCCTTTATAGACTGTTAGTGTTATAATCAAGATACAAAAGGCAGATGTGGCGTTTTTAACACCTTTTTATTCCAAAATATATCAATCATAATTTCATATTGATGTGAACAAATTAGTACAATTCCTGGGTACAATTACACTGGAAGTAAATTCATATGTAGTTATTTTGGTGCGATAAACATGGGAAATGTCAAGCGGGCTCAACTTCGACTTCTTGATATTGCTGAGTTTTTATTTTTTAAACATAAGTTGTTTTTTGTCTCTAATCTTTAATCACCACTTCGACTCACTGCGCCGCTAGTTGAGAAGGCCAGGGCCCCGTCTTACAAAGAGTTGATATTGATCCGAATCAATATCAAGCCCTGAAATCAATCACAAGTCTGCAGTCTCCCATATCTTATGTACATAGTTGTGATTGATATCAATCAAAACTAAGTTGCGATTGATATCAACTCTTTGTAATACAGGGCCCTGGTCTAGGGGATACCAAACAGGCCTGATATTTACTTACCTTTGAGAGTTTGAAAGACCTCATCATCTTTCTCCCCTAGCCCTAGCATGATGGAAGACTTGGTGAATACATCTGGGTTGACTTTCTTTACATGCTCCAGGACCGTCAACGACTGCTTGTAATTTGCCCTAGGATCTCGTACAAACCTATTCAAATTCAAACATAAAATAACAGGTGTAAATAATAAGTTCAATACTTTTGATCACTCAAAAGGCTAATCTCATATATCAGGCTGAAGTTGAAACCATGTAAAGTCAAAGTCATATATCATGCACAATGTTAGCACTTTATTCATAATCACTTATATAGACTTTATGGCTTTGATTTGTCAAAAAATAAAAATCTGATAAATTTCTATTTTCAAACTTCCAAAGTGAAACAATGGTAACACAGGGTGACAAGCCCTGAGCCAGCAAAGCAATTGGATAAACAATTTGAATAATTGTCCACTGGCTTTGCTTTGAACATCTATGAAAACATAAAAATTCACCTTAATTTTTTTATCAAAGAAAGATAATATTCATGCACAGTAATCCTAATTCCAAAAGAAAACTTTAGAGACATAGTCAATACAGAATAGCAGTAAATAAAAAGTCCAGAATAACATCATTAAAACTTTCTGTGAGAATTTGATTATTTGTAAATATCAAAACTTGGCATACAGATGGTTCTTTACTTTTGCAACTTGCTGACTGTCTCCACATTGTGAGCATATACATCCAGACCTGACGCTGCTACCCTCTCCACGGCCTCTAGGTCTCCCCTGAAGTCTGGGGTTAGACACTCCACCAAGATGGTTGGATTCCTGCAGGGCACAAAAGGTGTCATCGATGTTGCATCAATTATTCAATATTGCTCAACACTGCATGAAACAATCAAATGCATAGCTAAAGCCTGGATATTGCTGTGAGTTAGAGAACATAAATAAGACATTTCTTTTCACATTAAATGTAATTGTACAATGAAACAGAGAAAATATACTTACTGTCTTTTAATCTCCCTTACAGTTTCAGCAAAGTGCGCTGACCCGCCATCAGGTAAATCTAGAGGTTAAATAATTAGACAAATATGCATGACATAATTAGAATATGACACAATATATAAACTAATGTCCTTTGGCAAGACATTAATCTATGTCTGCCACTAGCCACCCAGGAGTAGTATATGGATACTAGGTAGGAAGAAATTGCTGGAATGCTTGTGCGCCTTATCATACTAAAGCGGGGCTAATGATATGATTGCAGGGCCCTTAGGGAGAACAGTATTAATACTAATGAGGCTACCCTGGGTAAACAAGACATATGTTATCATCATTATTTTTTTATTATTGGCTATTTTCAATCCAATTTGATAATGTTTATTTGCAAATAGAATTTAACTTTCTAAACTATTTAAGTCCCTCTTGACCATTCTACAAATATATTATCACAGACATGAAATATGTTACTATCAGTTCAGAATATCTTATGCCTGGGAAAACCTTCACCATAACATTGAATAAAAGGATAAAACACAGAGAAACAAAATTGGTATCAATTCTCTACTCAATGAGAAGTTTTAGTTGTTAATACAAAATAGAATTTTATTGATTGATTTATTGATTGGATTATCGTTTATTTCTATGAACACTTTGGTCGCTTTGTTCATCTGTCTGCACGGTTGCTCCCTTGCCACACAAGCAATTTTGCCCAAAACAGTAGGCACTACTTGAATTTATAAGTATTGCTTTGTGTAATATAATGGATATGAAAAATTACCCATTTTCAGTCATGGTTAGCTCCATGACAGGCCCTTTAACATCAGTATAGATTGATTTTCCTCTGGAAACAGTTAAATAATCTTGAAGCCTTTGGTACATCCATCCCATGATAAATACAGTGTGGCACAGGGAGATTATTTGTGTGGCATGTAAAGAGTTAAGGAAGCAAGTATTGGTATGATGTTCATGCAAGAAGTCATCAGTTGGTCTTCACCAAGTCCTATCCAAAAGATCCCTATTTGAAGAACTTTGGAAATGAAAACTTCAAAATTGTTGAGAACTTCAAAAAAGCAGAGATAATTTAGGTATCTGTGAAGAAATCTCTTACCATCTCTGTCGACTGATGTAAGAACTATGTAGTCTACTCCCCATGATGCAATGGCAGTACCTGTGTTAACTGGTTCGTTAGGGTCTGGTGGGGGTGGCTTCCTCGCCGTTTTGACAGAGCAGAATCGACAGCCTCTTGTGCAGGTATCCCCAAGAATCTAAATAATAGAGAGACACATATCAAATCAAAAGGGAAGATATTAAAGACCATGACATAACACAAGATATAAAGGTAAACATTGATAAAGGCACAAGAAAAGGCCAAGAGGGCATTTTACTGATTTGGGGGTGGGGGATGGGATAATGAAAAAATCTTTCGATAGTATACATGAACACATATAAACAATGAAAATTATGACATATAAACTAAAGCCCCTGTGCATTTCCTACTTTTCAAATTCAGAAGCCTTTTCAGTGCTCAGAGCATTTAAAATGAATAAATCCTGACACTATTTTCTTTAAATATTAACCCTGGATCAAGAGAGCCAACTGTATATGGGTACATGTATTAGGCGAGGATTTGAACCTGCAACCTTCAGATTGATAGTCAAGTCTCACCATGATTGTAGCTGTAGCTGTGCCGTGCTCTCCTCCACCCCAGCATTCTCCAATGTTAGGACACTTGGCTTCCTCGCATACCTAGCACAGAGTAAATAGGGTTAATAGAGTAAGAATGGGTTTGGGTTTAAACAATAAACAGCATCAATGTGCATGGCCATTCACTTTGTTATTGTTGTTGTTGTTGTTGTTGTATAGCATAGTAACATCATACATGTATGCTCAAAAAGGGAGATTATCATGAATTAATTTAGTAGACAACACGCATTTACGGACTTATTATTCTTAAAACATAATATTTTTGTTCACATTATTTATGCAGATATAACAATATATTTCACTGAAATTCACTATGATACAGATTGATACTTTCTAAAGGCTACACTTTATGAGAGCTTGCAAACAATTGAATTCCTTTACACTAATAGGATCCTGTTCAAAACAAAATAAACAGAGTACAGGCACTATAGAATTTACATAAAAACCAACATGCATAACAATTGTATACATAGCTAGATGGGCATTAGCACATATACATCTATAAAGATAAGCTTGAGTTCTGGTAATGATAGAAAATTATTTCTCACAGAATCCGACAAAATTTACACTGAATGTTCAAGATTACGAATAAATGACATGTGCCAACACCATGTGCAGATGAGAGTTTTTAAAATTTTATTAAAGACGATTTTCAGCAAGTTTTTGTGAGTTCGATTTTATTTTAATAGTTCAAACAATCAATCTACTGCAGGATAAACAATCCAGAATGAATTATAGCCATGTTCTACATACGATTCCCATAACAGAACTCAAAATTGGCTTTAAAAAGAGTTTATCCCAAGAGACAGAATGTGTTATTTAGTTCTTACTGTATGTAAATTGAGGCTTCTAAGGTCCTTTTTTATACCTCTGTAGCTTTTCCCAATGGGTATCTCTGTCTTCAACCATGGTGGAAGACGTAACCTAGGAGATAAAAATAGAATCAAAATAAAATGGCATTATCAGTTCATATCATGCTTATCAACAATGCAACTATTTTTATTACAAATTACAAAAAATACATGTTTTGTTCACTGTAGCTCTTTGGGGAGAATTTGTTCAAGTACTAAAGAGTTAAAAAGCTAATATCGGGACTTTATTTATGTACCAGATTTTTTCTAGTATTTTTGAGATCTTTTGCAGATTTTGATTTTGAAATTGCTCACCCCTTTTGTATTTTTTACAACTTTTATTTTCTTTTTGCTATTAGAGGATGATTTTAATCCCTCCAAGTAAGAAATAGATTCTACATACACTTTAATACAGAGGAGTACGCAGTTTATTGGTCCATCTCAGAAGTTTGCTTTGCAATATAAATAAACATTTTTTTAACACATATGTATTGATTGATCAATTTCTTGAATTCAAAATTTTACTTCACATTGCATAATCATACATTTACCGATATTAATGAAATTCAAATTAACTGGCTATCAAAAGTTTTCGATTCACATGTATAAACATTAAATTAAAATTTCTTGATATTAGTTAAAATCATGCTACCGTAATTTACCTCTTTATACCCTTTTCTTTCTTTAAAGTTCCTTCATATCCATGACTTTCTTGTTCCACTTCAAAGTCACCTTCAATGAAATCCCCAAGGCTGGGTCCCTCGGCTATCTTCTCCTTCTGTTCTTGAGTGAGGGTTCCATATGTTCTGCATAAATATCTGCTCTTAAAACTGGATGGACTTGCCAACCTCTGTACAGAAAGTAGGAAAGAAAAAACTGAATATAAACATGCAATTTTGTTGTTTTCAATTTTAATAATTAGCTTATTTTCCTTGGGAACATTGCCTTGGATGTATAGTTGTATAAATTGGTTAACGTTTGTTGAATTTTTGTTGTGCTTTTGTTCATTCTTCTAGGATAAATAATCAACATTTTTCAGAATGCTGAAAGGATAGGGACAGCAATCCAATATCATTGGTGGAAAATGTAAGATTGAAGTTTTTCACTATATTTATAGTATACAACACAATCTCTCTTACTTCTTTAAACCAAATTTATCCCCTTTTCCAAGAATTTGAAATCATATCTTGAGCCTTTGAGTTTACAGAACTGTAGATTTATAATAAATAAATAAATTTGTCTTCATCTTCTTTCCATTCTTTGTAACTAACTAGTCTAGACAAGATGTTGTAAAATGAAACAGTAATTTGATAACATTTTTCATTTAACATTTGACTTCTACATGTTGAATATAGATTTAGATCTAGTATACATTACATTGATTTCTTATATTTTAATGACGATGATGATGATGCGTCTTTTGTTATTTGTAGAAATGTTTGATGAATAGATCGAGTCAAGATGACTCTAAACATTTTTTAAATAGATCTAGGGTCTAGAGTAAAGGAGCCGGTTTTCGGCCACTTAAGACAAAATCCTTTTTTTTGGACTCTTTACTTCCTATTTATTATCATTTCTTGTTCAAATCATGAAGCAAATATTATAATTATTTAA